>JASDQU010739549.1:313659-326236 GCA_032191745.1 Picea mariana | reverse complement strand
ATCATATTAAATGTGAAAGAGAGATTACAACCATGGCCTTGATGTCATAAGGTCCCTTCCAACTGTCCTTCGTTCCCCACACACTTCTTGCTCCAAGGATTATAAGACCATAGATCTGATAGCTACTCACAATCTATCTTGACAAAGCAAATCTCAAAGCCACTCTAACCAAGCCAAAGCTAACAAGCTCAAGAACCAACAAATCTAACCCAAGATAACTTTCTCCATGAGAACTCCTCTCCTTTTATAAGTTGAAGAGGATAAGGTGAGGAGGTTAGGATGATCCCACTAAATCATGAAAGCGAGTAAGATCCAAACCATTTGGATGCCACCTCACCATAGAAGTTTCTCCTTCTAGAAGATTCGAGAAAATGCTCATTTTTCCCACGTGCAGGCATTCTCGCACCCTAGCTATAGAGCAACCTGCGAACATCTCGCACCCTGGCTATAGTGCAACCTGTGAGAATGGGTCATTCTCGCACCCTGCCTATATAGCAACCTGCGAACTTCCTTTTTTATAAGGTTTTTACATAGGAAAATGCAACTTCTTTTCTCAGGAAAAGTTCTTCTCCCTTGTCTCTTTAGGAACTCAAACCACTGACCCCTTTGAAGGCAACATATAGGTTTACATCATTAACGATCATAGGGATGACGAAAATAACGTGTAACACATCAATACTAATGAAATACAACCCAGGTCTGAACCTGCAAATATTCTAAATATAGATCTGTCTCCTAGACATCCATCCCCAATAAATTCTCATACGAATCATCTAGACTCCCTTGAGTGCAACACCAATACAAATCATATCATCCCACAAGGCTAGGAAGAACGTCAGGTCACTAAGAAGCAAGTTAATCAAGAAGAAACAAAGGAAAACATTGACTAGACTCGAGAAAAAAAATTGAAATAATAAAGGCACTGGCGTGGAGCCCGAAAAGAAAAAGGAACATGGAGGAAAAGGCCAAAAAGAGAAGAAGACTAAGAATAAGATGAACATCAACCCCACATTCAAATCAGTCAGTTCGATAGAACAACCTACAGAAACAATATTCAATCCCAAGGTCACATCAAATGAACAAATCATGGAACTATATATTGAAGTATCTAAGGAAGCAATGGTCAAATGGATAAGAGTTACGAGAGATGGTAGTCGACTTATGGATAGGAGAAGTAAAGAAAAACAAGTACTAAAAGATACCACACTTTTACCAAAAGAAAAGTTAGGCCTAGAACATCAAACTGAAGGTGTGGACCCTCTAGCTGCAATAAAACATATAATCCATGCAATTATAAGTATAGCGGCCAATAACCAAGCCTAAATCCAACATTTGAGGCAAGGAAATAAGGATCTAAAACAACAAAGCAGTCGAAAAGTAAGAACTAACCAATAAGCTCTTGCCCGATAAAGGACAAAAAATTTATAATCTGAAGTGAAAAAATTCAAGGGAATTCATGATCAATTCTAGAAGGGAAGATCACACGAAACCACTTTGAGAGAAATACTTAAAAATTGGCCCACATATTTATCTGATGCATATGAAAAACTTAAAATACATAAAAATGTAGTCATTGACTTAGAAGCAACTCGACTTTTTGATACTGCTGCAAAGTCTAAGCAGGTTATCTCCAACCATCTAACAAAAGGACAAGTAGTCGAGGTAGACTTAATGCGACAAGAAAGAGAATGGTTAAATGAAGCAAGTAAATATCAGATGGTAACAGACCAAACCATCAAGAACCTCGACAAAATAAAAGAAAAAATTGAGGAAACAAATAAAATCTTCAACCTAGAGTCGACCTTGGTGAATGAAGCCCCTTTAACAAAAAAATTAGAACTTTTAGGGGAAATGAATAAAATGGAAATAGAGGCACAACATACAGTCGAGGAATGGAACATGTTCTTTGCACATTTTCTACTCTCAACCCCGACCATTTATCAAACAAAATTTCAAAATTTATCACAAGCACTTGTAGAGCAGTCAAAAGAACCATCATCCTATAGGAAAACTTTCAGTTTTTCAATCCTACATCCTCTGAATCAAACATACTAGTTGAAAACTATCAATTAAAAATGAAACAAGTCATCCTCAAAGGGTTTGAAGAATCACGTATTCCCATAGAAATAATACCCTTTCCAACTGGTGTATAGATACATGAATGGGATATTCTTCAGGACACAAGCAAGCAACCAGAAAATCTATAAAGAAGCCACCCTCATCAATATTTTCTCTTCTCTCTTTCTTATTATCATTTTGTAATAACCTCAGAAGGACATAGTAGAAAATTTTATAAATTTTTTCACACTCCCCCGATTGCTCAAGACAAGAAAGGAATTAAGTGGGGGGGAGATGTTGTAGGTTATAGTCAGCTCTATCAAATAGACCCCCCAGTCGATTCGAGTGTAGGAGTCTGTGTAACATCCCTGACCACCAACAGACCAGGAAAAGCTACCTTGCACAACCTTAATCTAGCCTTTTGAGCTATAATACCATATTGTAACATCCCTGACCATCAACCCACTTGCCGGGTAACGCTACTACGTGGAACATTATCATACTCATATATAAAACACACATATTAAAATGAATTAACAGATTTAACTAAACAACTCAGAGTAAGAACATGATTACTGCTAATACACATCATCAAGGACATTAACAATAATTCATATGCACAAAAGAATACATGATAAAATATAAGCATCACAGGCATGCAAAACATAATATTAAGCACAAACTGATACTTATATTTGAAATTGTAGTAATTCCACCAACTGTGTGCAAACCTTCCACGAACCTCCTAGCCTTAGACTACGTTGCTCATCACTCTCTACAGTAGGTCACCCCCGAGATGGGACTAAGCTCCACTGGGTAGGGAATCCTATGYTAGAAAAAGTCAACGGGAAGACACACAGTTACAGAGGATGGATTTTATCCTAGGAGCCATTTATGCCCACTACTCACAGACTCTCATTCCCCACATTCATGTTCCACCCCAAGAATATACACCTTCATTGTCACCAAGATAGTCCTTTGGCTGCTAAACCTCCCTTGCCTTGGGCTTCATCAATAGACCAGAACAAAAGTCTAAGAGTTTTGTAGCAGCTACAGGACCCCTTCCAGGAGTTCTTACTTCCTGAGCAAACTCTCTCACCTGGGGAGAGTTGCTCACAGTTCTGGCAACCTGTTCTTTTCAACCACAACCACCTCCCTCACCTGGTGAGAGTGTTACACACAGACCAGACAACCTATTTCTTTCAACTCAGTTTCCAATGCAGTCGAGCAACTACGAGGCTCAACATGAACATACACTAGCTAGCAAGCCACATCCAGTCAAGCACTGCATGGCCACAATAGTCCACGAGAAACACAGACATGGGCTTTCCCAAACTGGTGACATACGGACGCTACAGCATAACAAGGCTCAGAAATTATGGGACATTCGGTTCTCCCAACCAGTAATACATGACAGACTCACGACTCAGGTTTCAGGGATGCATGAGGTGTACATAGATTCCACACAGAGGCTTAATGGTTCAGGTAAGGATTTCCCATAACAAACAATGAAACATAGGTCGATCCTGGACACCCACGAGTTCAGACGTAGGATAGAGAATGGAAGGTCGAACCCCCAACATAGCTCCCTTCTCTGGTTTTAACTGCATGTGCCCAGGTCGACACCTATTTCCTTTGGGCTGCATGCTCCCCATTTTGCACACGTTCCCCCTTCCAGGAACTTAGGATAAAACATAAACATTTACACATCTTTGGAATAATATTTAATTATTATCCCCAAGGTCTTAAGCTCCTAAGCTTAGCCCTTCTCCCAACCTTTTAGCCCCCTCTCCCTTACCCAAACTTTGTGGAAGCTTAGTCCCCCATCACTCATTCATCATGGTCAGTCCACACACAAAGGTGTTTTTATATTAATAATGTGCATCATTACATGTACAAAAATCAGGCTCTTGGCCTTCAACACTTAGGCTCTCTGGCCTAATAAACACATAAACCCACCAGCTTAGATAAACTTGGCTCACCATTCTATAAAACAAGATTACAATTCATTATGCAATTGGAGCACGTCCTTGGGGTATTACAATCCCCTCCCCTTATTTTTTCACTGTCCTTAATGTAACTTTCACACAAAATCAACAAGATTTCCAAAATCTTAAAAAATATGCGGGTATTCTTCTCGCATTGCATATTCATGCTCCCATGTTGCATCCTTGGGGCCGTACTAGGTCCACTGGACCTTTACAATCCCTATGGCTTGATTCCGGAGCTGTTTTCTTTTCCGGTCCAAAATGTGCACAGGATGCACTTGGAGGACACCTTCTTGTTCCACTTGAATCACATGATTAGGATCAGGTATATATTTCTTAAGTAATGAAACATGAAACACATTATGTATAGTCATGGATGCAGGTAATGCAAGCATATATCCAACTAGCCCAATCCTTTCTAGGATTTCAAATGGCCCACAAAATCTGGCTGCCAACTTGGAACAGTTTCCCAGCCTCAAGGAACTTCTATTGGCTTTTACTTTCATAAAAACATGATCTCCCACTTTAAACTCTCCGTGGGTTCTATTTTTATCAACATAACGTTTCTTCCTGTCTTGAGAAACTTTCAAATTCTACTTAATTTTTAGCATCTGTTCTTCCATTTCCTTGAGCAACTCTGGCCCAACTACTGCTATATCAGCTGGATTATCCCAGCTTACTGGGGTATTGCACTTTTCTCCATAAAGTGCTTCAAATGGGCTCATCTTCAATGATGCTTGATACCCATTRTTGTAGGCAAATTCCACCAAGTGCAGGTAGTCTTCCCATTTTGATGGTTTGTCCATCACATACATCCTCAATATGTCTTCTATCACTCGATTCAACCACTCTKTCTACCCATCCGACTCAGGATGATAGGCTGTACTAAAATTTAGATTCGTTCTGAATCCCTTGAATAACCCTTTCCAGAAATTTGAGGTAAATTTCGGGTCTCTGTCGGACACAATTGTCTTGGGAATTTTGTACAATCATGCCACTGCCTTCATAAAAATATCAACAACCTCTACTTCCTTGTGAGTAGTCTTTAACAGAATGAAATGGGTAGCTTTCGTAAGCTTTTCCACCACCACCATGATGGAATCATGTTGCTTGCCTATTCTGGGCAAACCGGTGATGAAATCCATTGTCACCACTTCCCACTTCCATTTAGAAATGGGTAAAGGTTGCAACAACCTTGCTAGGTGCCTATGCTCAACTTTAACCTTCTGAGACTCCATACATCTGGCGATGTATTCAACAATCTCTTTCTTCATACCTGGCCAAAAGTAATGGCTCTTGACTGCTGCCACAATCTTCTGATATCCAGGGTGCCCAGTCTAAGGCATGTTATGCATTTATTTTAGAATCACAAGTTTCAAATCCTGCACATTAGGTATATAAACTCATTTCTTGTACATAAGTATTCCATTAACTCCTAGATTATAATCTTCCACTCCTTGCAACATCTTATCTTGTTGTAGCTTCGCTACCAATTCCCTATACTACAAGTCGGCGCTTGCAACTTCCAAAACTCTTCTCTTTATATCAGTCTGATACATGCTAATGGTTGTAGCATGTAATTCGTGTACTCTCCTGCTGATTACATCAACCACTTTGTTCTCCTTCCCTTTGATATGCTTGATATCAAAATCGTATTCACAGAGAAATTCCAACCATCTACTTTGCCTAGCGTTCAAGGTTGGTTGGTCAAACAAATACTTCAGACTGTTATGGTCTGTTCTCAATTCAAACCTCCTTCCCATGAGGTAATGTCTCCATTTCCTCAAAGCGTGAATGATGGATGCTAAATCCAAATCATGAGTTGCATAGTTTCTGTTATGCTCTTTCAACTTTCTGGATTCATAACAGATTACGAACCCATTCTAACTGAGGAATCCTCCCAATCCTTCTTTGCATGCATCAGTGCATACCATGAAATATTCATTTGGATCTGCAATCCTCAGGATTGGAGCACTGGTTAACAGTTGCTTCAATCACTGAAATCTTTTCTCACAATCTTCTGTCCACTGAAACTTCTTCTCCTTCCTTTGCAGGGAAGTGATAGAGTGATCTATCCTCAAGAACCCCGTGATGAACCTTCTGTAATAACCAGCTAGACCCATAAAGGATCTGACTTCTGTCACATTCTTGGGCACTGACCATTCTCTAATGGCCTCAATCTTCTATGGGTTTACAACTATCCCATCCTTCGAAATAATATGCCCCAAGTAATGGATCTTCTCCTAATAAAACGAGCACTTTCTCATCTTGGCATATAGTTGGTTCTCTCTTAGAACCTACAACACCATACTAATATGTTGTTCATTCTCTTCCTCCAACTTGGAATACACTAGAATGTCATCCAAGAAGAACATGACGAACTTGTCTAGATAGTCCCTGAACGCACCATTCATTAAGAACATAAAAATAGCGGGTGCATTTGACAACCCAAATGGCACCACTGTGAACTCGTAATGACCATACCTTGTTCTAAAGGAGGTCTTATTGATGTCTTCATCCTTTATCCTTACCTGGTGATATCCCGACATGAGATCTATCTTCGAAAATATATGCGCATCCTTCAACTAATCAAAGAGGTAATCAATCCTCGACGGAGGATACTTGTTCTTTATAGTCACTTTGTTCAATTGTCTGAAATCAATACATAATCTCATCGTTATGTCCTTCTTCTTCATGAACAGAACTGGGGCTCCCCAAGGTGACACACTTGGGCGTATTTACCCCTTCTTCAGAAGCTCCTCAAGCTGTAATTGCAGTTCTTTCAGCTCTGTCATACTCATTTTGTAAGGAGCTTTCGATACTGGAGTTACTCCAGGAATCAACTTTACAGATAAGTCAATATCTCTTTTCAGAGGTAATCCTGGTACCTCGTGAAATACATCTTCAAACTCCTTTAGCACTGCATGATCCCCAATACTTGACACCTTATTCTTAGGTGTTTCCTCCACATGGGCTGCAAATAATTGACAACCTTTTCTGTAGCACTTCTTCAGCTGCATTGTTGAGATATCTCTGATAGCAACAACTCTGGGAATTCCTTGGACTATTTTCCGATTCCCTTCCTCATCCAGGCAAGTGAATGCCTTGTTACGACAGTCTAGGATGGCATGGTGCTGGTCCAACCAATCCATCCCAATTAAACAGTCATAAGAGCCTAAAGGTAGAATGTTCAATTTATCCTTCATGGTCAGTCCATTCATGTCCATAGGACATGACTTAACCAACTCAGTGACTTTCCTCTTGGTTCCTGTAGCCAGCTTCACTAACCAAGAATTTTCATGTTTACTTATTGATAAATGCAAACTTTTCACCACTCTAGGATCTATATAACTATGGCTAGCTCCTAAATCAATTAAAATAGTAAATGGTCAGTTGTTAATCATACCTTCCACTTCAATCATGTGCGACTGAAATTCATCTTGCTTGTTGTCCAGGGCCGCATAGATCCTTGGCATTCTACTGCCCATGTCCTCCACTGTTTCATCTTTCTTAACATTGTGGAAAAATCTCACTTTATCATTTATGTGGGGGAAATCTCTATACCTATGGTTTCCTTTACAACCCCAACACTCCATAGGTGCCTGTCTCAGCATTTGTCCACCCATTTCAGCCTTTCTGAGCTCTCTAAAAGATGTTTGTCCCTGAGGACCATTTCTGAAAAAGGATGACTTATTTCCTTTCTTCCTCTTCTCTTTCTTGAACTTCTTCTTGTCTTCCCAAGCCTTCTGGAAGGTAGGGTTTTCTTTTTGTTGTTCAAATAAGCATTTTCCCCTCCTTATTGTTTCTTCCATAGTTTTGGGGCATCATACTGAATCTTGTCACCAATGGAAGGTGGCACTCCACTTAGATATCTCTGAATCTTCACAGTCTCATCCTTGATGAACGAAACATACTTCAACAATTCCAGAAACCTTTGTTCATACTCATCAATGGTCATGATGCCTAGCTTGAGTTCAAAGAACTCTTTCATCTTCCTGTCATAATATCTCTTAGTCAAGTATTTCTTCTCTAAATACCTCTTGAATTCCTTCCAAGTGATATCTTTCTCTCTAATGTGTTTCACCTGCACAAGCTGATCCCACCACATGGATGTTTTTTCCTTTAAGTTGATACATCAAAATTCTTCCTTCTGCATGAGAGGAATAATTCTACAGTTGGAAATATTTCCTCATGCCGAGCAACCATGTTTCATCATATTTCTCCTTCTTATGTTCTCCATCAAATGTAGGAGGTTTAATCTTATTCATTTTTGCCTTCAGTTCATCCACTCCAGATGTCCTGTGATTTCTGGTAGGAGATGGTCTTGAACTACTGTGTGCCCTTCTCTTGGAGCGACTTTGGGAGTGATGATGGTGTCTACCAACACTCCTTGATCTGCTTCTCCCCTCAGAAGTTCAGTGACTCCTTGTTCTACTCAAGTCACTCTCCTTATCAAACTTCTTTTCTATTCTCTCCAAACTCTTTAACAATTTTACGTTGAATTCTCCTTGTTTTTCCTAAACTTTTCTGAGCTTTTTGCTATCTGCTCAGTGAGTTTGGGCATCTTTCTGCAATTTTTCAATGATCTTCCTCATATTTCCTTCCTTATCTATCTCTTTTCTGTGCCCATTGGAGTTTGATCTTCCGAGCTCTGCTCGGATCTATAAATTTCGAGTGATAGCCCCCTTTTTTCTTAGTCCCTAGCCCATGCAATCACGAGTTGTGACCAAACACTAAACTACTAGGTGCTACTCAGGCTTTCGCCTTCGGAGATTTCAAAGCACATACAACTATCTCTCGGAGTTCCGATTGTCGAACTCGCGAAGTCAAGTGGATTAATGGCCCACGTTTACCCATCATCCAATGACTAAAATCCATGGTGGTATTTTCATCTTCGAAGTTTTGAGACTTTGGGACTTCTGGACTTCGAACCTCGGGAGTTCCCACACTTGTTTCCTCCCAATCTGATGACATCCGAAATTCTGATCTACTTTACCCTTCGGGCCCATGTAGCACAACTTTCACCAACTAAGGCGGTGGCACATGCCATATCCAAAGAGGTCTACGTCACCTTCGATGACATCATCGGGTCCCACCTTACTCGCTTTTCATTTTGGAGTTTTGGGCATCGGAAGTTCGTGCATTCGCACATCTCGTTTCTCCTGATTGCCAAAATTCTGAAATTAGGATCTACCTTCTGCTTGATCCAATGGTCAATTTTTCATCCTCCAATCTACGATGTAGATCTTTCTCGAGTTTTCGGAGTTTTGAGTATCGGGAGTTTGTGCATCAGTACACCTTGTTTCTCTCGATAGTCGAATCCCTAAAAGGTTTCCAGGATAACTCTCTTGCACCTTCTCCAAATCTAACGATCGTGAAGGTTCTTCGTTCCTCCCAAATAGATCCTATGGCTCCAACACTTCCGGTGTTGAGAACTCTCTCTCCCTATGTCCATATACCACACCGGTTGTGGATTTTATAATACCGCTGCACCTCCTGAGCTTTGTAACACAGCCAAGTGACTCCTTGGTACTCCAGAACATTCTAAGGTCCAAAAATTGGTTCTTCCAAACACAATTTCCACCTGAAACCTTGGGTCTAATGACCACTTGTCCAACCCATTTAGGCTCAGCATTGAGACCTTGGCTCAGAACTCGAATTTTGTCTACTTTGACAATAATTCTTTCTGAAACTCTTGCTTCAACTTCCACTAACATGGCCCATCCAGGCTCAGTGTTGTAACCATGGGTCTGATACCAGATTGTAACATTCTTGACCACCAACAGGCTGGGAAACGCTACCTTGCACAACCTTAATGTAGCCTTTTGAGCTCTGATACCAGATTGTAACATCCCCGACCATCAACCCACTTGTCGGGTAACGCTACTATGTGAAACATTCTCATACTCATATATAAAACATGCATATTAAACTTAATTAACAGATTTAACTAAACAACTTAGAGTAAGCACATGATTACTGCTAATACACATCATCAAGGACATTAACAATAATTCATATGCGCAACAGAATACATGATAATATATAATCATCCCAGGCATGCAAAACATAATATTAAGCACAAAATGATACTTATCTTTGAAATTGTAGTAATTCCACCAATTGCATGTAGACCTTCCACGAACCTCCCAGCCTTAGACCGTGCTGCTTATCTCTCTCAGCAGTAGGTCACCCACGAGCTGGGACTAAGCTCCATCGGTCAGGGAATCCTAGGCTAGACAAGGTCAACGGGAAGAAACACAGTTACAGAGGAAGGATTTTCTCCTAGGATCCACTTATGCCCACTTCTCACAGACTCTCATTCCCCACATGCTTATCCCACCCTAGGAGTATACACCTTCATTGTCACCAAGACAGTCGTTCGACTACTAAACCTCCCTTGCCCTGGGCTTCAGCAACAGACCGGAATAGAAGTCTTAGAGCTCTGTAGAAACTACATGACCCCTTCCAGGAGTTCTTACTTCCTCAACACACTCTCTCACCTGGGGAGAGTTGCTTACAGGTCTGGTGACCTGTTATTTTCAACCGAAACCACCTCCATCACTTGGAGAGAGTGTTACACACAAGCCAAACAACTTGTTTCTTTCAAATTGGTTTCCAACACAGTCGGGCAACTATGAGGCTCAACATGAAAATGCATTGGCCAACAAGCCACACGCAGTCAAGCATTGCATGGCCACAACAGTCCATGAGAAACATAAACACGGGCTTTCCCAAACTGGTGACAGACGGACGCTAAAACATAACGAGGCTCAACAATTATGGGACATTCGGTTCTCCCAACCAGCAATACAGGACAGACTCATGGCTCAGGTTTCATGGATGTGTGAGGTGTACAGAGATTCCACGCAAAGTCTTAACGGTTCAGGTAAGGATTTCCCATAACAAACACTGAAATAGAGGTCGATCCTGGACACCTGCAAGTTCAGACATAGGATGGAGAATGGAAGTTCAAACCCCCAACACGTCTCCCTTCTTTGGTTTTAACTACATGTGCCCAGGTTGACACCTGTCTCCCTAGGGATGCATGCTCCCCATTTTTCACACGTTCCCCCTTCCAGGAACTTAGGATAAAACATAAACATTTACACAGCTTTGGAATAATATTTAATTATTATCCCCAAGGTCTTAAGCTTATAAGCTTAGCCCTTCTCCCAACATTTCAGCCCCCTCCCCCTTACCCAGTCTTTGTGGAAGCTTAGTCCCCCATCACTCATTCATCGTGGTCGGTCCACACGCAGAGGTGTTTTTATACTAATAATGTGCATCATTACATGTATAAAAATCAAGCTCTTTCCCTTCAACACTTAGGCTCTCTGGCCTAATAAACACATAATCCCACCGGCATAGATAAACTTGGCTCACCAACCTATAAAACAAGATTACAATTCATTATGCAATTGGGGCATGTCCTTGGGGTATTACAATCCTTTAAGGAAGTTGGTCGAATAGGATGTTAGACTCAATCATCCTAATAGTTAATGTAACCAACTAGTAATTGTACAACACACACACACACACACACACACACACACATCATTATGTAATGGAAAGACATAGGTCATTTTGGCTATACTTATAAAATTCCTTGATGGTTCTCCCACTATTGTGTATTTCTATCAGTATGCTTGTGTGCTTCTATATATGATTCTATAACGTGTATTTATCCATGTAAGGATCTACTCACAACTTATCATACTTTCCACCTGATTACAACACTCACATGACAAGGAAAATGACCCACTAAAAGAATACACAATATAGACAAACCTGACAATGCATGTGTTGTTGTACGTGTTGGAATACTGAGAGGGGGGGGGGTGAATCAATATGAACACTTTTACCACTTTTAACCACAATATATAAACTTTAATCTTATCAACAATATATCGTCAATGTATCATCTATTATTTCATTCAATAAATCATGAACATATAAACATAAGTAACATCACATCAACATCATCGCATCAAATACACAATACACCATAATTTATGTGGAATCCCAAATGGGAGAAAACCACATAATGTTTTCTTATATATTATTAAGAATACATTCATTGGAAGCACCAACTTCCCAATTCTCCAACTACAAATCGAAGGAGGCTACAACCCCCTATTTACAGGATCCAACCTGAAGGAAGCTACAAATCCATGAATTCTCTGGCTCCAACCAGAAGGAGGCTACAACCCCCCTGATTGTCAGGCTCCAACCTGAAGGAATCTCCAACTCCATTTTTTCTCCGGCACCAATGAGAAGGAGGCTAAAAATCCATTTGCTTTCCCTGTCTTGTTGCTCTGAAATATAAGTGTGTACCAACTATCACTACCACAATCATTGTCATTGTCACTATCACTGTCATTGTCACTATCACCATCACTGTCACTTTCACTGTCTCTGTCACATCAACCTGTAACTTGTCAACTTGTCACTGTATACAAATTGTCATTGTCACCAACCTGTCACTGTTAACTTTTCATTATATTCAACTTGTCACATCAACCTATCAC
>JASDQU010739549.1:287803-301291 GCA_032191745.1 Picea mariana | reverse complement strand
GTGGAATGATGTAAAACCGCTGGTAGTTTTGACTCCCATGTGATAAGCCGATAAATAAGAAAACAACATGTGATTCCAGTTGGTCTTATGTTTGTTGACGATACATTGTAGCATGCTTTTGAGGACTTTATTGACAACCTCTACCCATTCATTGGACTGAGGGTAGTATGGGGAGGAAAACTCGTGGGAGAGAAGCCTAACTTCAAGAAGAGTCCCGCAAATATCTCGTTCTCAAAGTGCTTACCATGATCAGACACTAGATGTAGTGGTACTTCGAACCGGGTAATAATGTGTTTGAAGAAAAAATGTGTTGTTATGTCAATGGTGTTGTTAAATGTGGGCATGGCCTCGAACCATTTGATAAATTAATCTATTGCCAAGATAATGTACCTGTGTCCATTACTGGATGGAGGATGGAAATTCATGAAGTCGATGCCCCATTTGTAGAAGGGGCTGACTATGATGATTGGATGTAGAAGAGCTGGTAGTGCTCGTGCTTTGTTTGCATAAAGATGTCATTTGTCGCATCGCTTGACAGCGTGGATGCAATAATGAAACAAAGTGGTCCAGAAGTACCCTGCTCAAATGATTTTTTCTGCTATGGAAATACTTGATAGGTGACCACCGCAAGTGTCATTGTGGAAATCGTTCAAGACTCTGTCAGCTTCGTCGATGGTAAGACACCGATGAAGAATAGTGTCGACTGCACGTCGATAGAGAACATATCTGATGAGGATGTATTGAGGGGATGAAGAAGAGGTGTTTATTAGGGAAATCATCATTGATGGGGGAATCTTGAGCATCTAAGGGAAAAGTTGTAATGAGTTCGGCTAGGACGAGATATTTCTTGCTTTTGGGAGTAGAGAACTCTAGATTGTATTCCTGGAGGACAATGATCCATTGAGAAAATTTTCCATTAATCTTCCATCGACTAAGCAAGTATTTCATGGAGTTGGATTCTGCGATGACCTTGGTAGTTTGAAGTAGGATATACTGTAACAATTTTTGGACTGTGAGGACAACTACGAGTGCGAGTTTCTCATCATGATTATACTTCAAGGGTGGCCATGAAAGGTTTTTACTAATGTAGTAAATGACATGTTCACACCCATCATCCCCTAATTGGATGAGGACTCCTACTACTGATACAATTGAGGTTGATAAGTAGAGGATGTAATCGCGATCATAGTCTGGGGGAATAATTAAAGGGGCATTGAATAGGGATGATTTTAAATCATCAAAATTTGATTGAGCATGTTCTTCCCATCGAAATGGGATATCGTGACGCAGTAAGAGGAGAAAACTATGTGCACGAGTGGTGTAGTCTGGAACAAAGCGATGTAGAAAATTGGCTTTTCCTTGCAAGCTATGTATTTGGTGTAAATTCCGTGGTGGTGGAATATTTGTGATAGATTGGAACTTGAGGGGGTCCATAGTGATGCCATGTTGGGAAACAATGAACCCAAGGAGATGCCCAATAGTGACACAAAATACACACTTGAGGGGGTTCAAGCGAATATTATATTGGTGACATCATTGGAAAATGATGTGTAAGATGTCTAAATGTTGGGTTCACTTTTTGGATCGAGTAGTGAGGTCGTCCAAATAAGCAAGGATGATGCATGCAAGATCATGAAAAATGTAGGTCATGGCCCATTGGAATGTAGCACTGGCATTTTTTAGTCCAAAATACATGATGTGATAAGCAAAGGTACCCCAAGGGGTAGTAAAAGTGGTTTTGTACTAATCTGCTTGATGGATTTGAATTTGGTTGTAGCCAGAGAACCCATCCATAAAGGAAAGTGCTTCGTGGCCAACACAATCATCGATTATTTGGAAGATGAAAGGGGTTGGGAATTTGTCTTTGGGACAAGTGTGGTTGAGGTCGCGAAAGTCTGTGCAGACACAAATAGTCCCTTGTTTTTTGTTAATGGGGACAGGGTTGGAGACCCAAGAAGTGTATGCAATGGGATAAATGAAACCAACAGCATCTAACTTGTCAATTTTGTCTTTCATAGACACAACTTTGGATGGGTAAAGGGGGCGTTGATTTTAATGAAATGGGGCGACATCTAGCCATGTGTCACTTCGATGTTCAATTATGGAAGGATCGAGGCCAGGCATCTCCGTATATGACTAGGAAAAAATATCCTGGCATTCCTAAAATAGAGCTTTGTAAGAAATAATTTATTCAAGGGAGCATGCAGTGCCAATGGTGATTTATTCTATGATGTCAAGTTTAATGGAAATGTCAATTTTGATGGTGGGGGATATGTTGGCCATGTTTTCTTCCTCAAAATAATCTAGGGCAGGGATAGGGTTGTTGAACCAATCTATATGCCCCGAAAGAATAAAATACTTGGTTTCAATTGCACATATGGAGGCTTGGATAGGGGGCTGAAAGGCCTCTTGTGAGAGGAAAAGTGCTTGATGATGGAGCACGTTCCAAGGGCAATCATGGATAACTAGTTCCTCCAAGATATCTTCATCGCAATGAAAAATGCAGGAATATARAGGATCATGGAGGATAGTAGGGAGAAATKTCAATGGAGAAGTGTCATTGGCCTCAAGGGATGAGGATGTGGAAGTGGTATCATGTATGGGGTGCGATTTTTCGTTGCACATAAACCAAATGTTAAGAAACTATGGGTGATAAATTGCGGTGGGGGGAAATATCTCCTGTGGGAAATTTTCTGGAGAATTGGGAGGATTCGGGGGAATATCCTCATACAATCGAAATGTGAACCATGGAAGGATGGGGAGTGAATCGGGTTCAGGGGAGGAGACATTGAAATTATATGAAGAGTGGATGATGGGATTAACTTGCATCACGAGTGGTGAGATGATTGAAGAAGGTTGAATCTAGGTTGAGTGACGACCTCGATTTTCAATAATCAAAGGACACTAGTATGTGAAATGAGAAAGTGAGTCACAGAGAGCACAAGGACATCTCATCCGCTCGGGGGATAACTAAGATACATAATGAATATCAATAATGTGAGCATTAGTAGGGAGTTCCTGAGGGGGCTTAGGTAGAGATGTGTGGTGTATTGCGGCTAAGGTTTGGAGAAATTGAGGTAGAGCTGGGAAATGATGAGTGTAGTGGCCATATTCAGAATAGATGGCACAAACGAATTTGGTTCGCAACCCTTTATTGCATGTTGTTGAGGACTCCATAGTACTAGTGGATGTACTTGGTGGAGTGGCGAGCAATGTGGTTGCTCTAGGGAGTTGGATTAGATTGCATAACATGGGAAGAGTAGGACATCAGTTAGTGGGGTGTCCTTCTCTTTTGCATAGTGTGCAAGGAGGCTGATATCAAGGAGGAAGTGGAGCTGTGGGCTCATTCTTATTTCATATGCCCCCAGTGATGGTGGTTTTTCTGCTAGTTGGAGGCGAGGGTGGTGTGGTAGGGTAATTTACTGGGAACTGCATCGGTAATCCCTCTGTCTGAGGAGGGAGAGATGGTGTAGGAACCATAGCGGGTGGATGGAGATACCATACAGGGATGACAAGAAACATGGTTGGAAGGGTGAGATTAGCAGCTACTTGGAATTATTGGAATCCAAGTGGGGGGTAGAAAAAGGGAATCTAGGTAATGGATTGGGGGACTGTCTCCCAAACCGGGATCTTCCCTTGGAGGTGGAGGGAATCTGGGACAAGCGGTGCAGTGGGATTCTCAGGGAACTTTTGAGGGAATAGTTCTTCTACTGGTGGAACTTCGATGTCGGGAGGTACTTCAGTGAGAGGAGTATTTTATTTGATATTTATTTAGTTCGAGGAAACTAAACACACTTGCGCTGAAATAGTAGGGTGTAGGAGAGGTGGTGCTCCATGATATGCCCCTAACAAGGATGGGTCTTTGAATATTCCAGGGCCCATTTTGATGACTAAAAAATCATCTGAGCTAGTGCAAACAAGGGAGAGAATGTTATCAATGTTGGAAAAATGATTAGGCTCGGAATGTGTAAGTTGGTCGACGACGATGTTTTTCTCGTTGTGGGGGAACATCATCATTCAAAACATAGAAGAGGCTACCGCCTTCATAGCATACATGTAGCTATGTCTGAACAAGATATTGTAATCAAGTGGGGCGTCGATAAATTCAATATCGATGAGGATGGATTTTCCCCCAATTTCTACAGGGACATTTTGGAAGAGCCCTTTGAGGGACGATGGGTGACCATCGTAAGCTCTTAGGGTGATGGCATATGGTACTAGCTCAGGTGAGCCAAGTTTTTTCCATACTACTTCGGACATGATGCATATGGATGCACCTTCATCGATGATACACCAATGAACTTTGATGTTATGGATCTTAACTGGTATCTGAAAAGATACCAGGGTGGGGAGGCATGGTTCTCCACTATCTACATCAAAGGTGATGATTCGAGTGTCGGCAGGGTCAACTGCCCCCAAGGCGGAAAGCAAGGATTTTTTGTCAGATGGACAGGTTTGGACGACTTCCAATATAGACATGGTTCCAAGAGACTATGATAAGTCATTGACCAAGTTGTAGTTATGTGTTTCCCTAGCATGAGGGTTATGTACACTCCATCATAACCACACGTGAGGTATACGGGGGTTTGGTTCAGTGTTAGGGCGTGGAATCATCAATGGTTGTCCTATTATAGCTGGAGTTGTTTCTGTTGTGGTTGGGGTAGATTCGGGAGGCATGATGTATTGACGGTTGCATGTTTGCAGAAGAATCTCTTCTTTGCTGGTAAGGAGCATACTGTGATCAACTAGATTTTCAGGTTGATGGGGACCTGGTTTTTTATACTGCCCCATTTGTGGTGGGGCGGGGATTATCTTCTGTTGGGTATTCATCACACCTTAGTGTGGAATAGGGTTTTTCAAAACATTCGGAGGTGGTGGTTGCAAATAGTGTTGTGGGGCCTGCTAAGGGGAAGGCGGTGCTAGAGGGCGTTGCATCTTCATGGATTCTTTCATCTGTTTGAAGTCGAAAATTTGGGGGCAATGGTGAGTATAATTTCTGTACTCACCACATAGAGAGAAAGGGAAGTTAGTTCAGAGATTGTTTCTGTTCTTCCCTGGTATTTTGTTGTTGTTACACCCTTGGGGGTTTTGGTTTCCTTGATTCTGGTTTCCCCCAGTGTTATAGCCTTAATTTGCACCAGACATGCATACCTAGAAGCATGCCATCTTACTTACTATTTTTTCCAAGCCAATACTGAATAACTCTTCTTAAAAAACAAATTTTTGAAGATGTATGTGCCCTGCACCACTACTACCGCATATGTACGCTAGCTTCACCACTACTTCCCACGTACGTACGCTAGCTGCACCACTACAGCCCACGTATACTCATTAAAGTTTCAAAAAATAAAAAGTTGCAAGGGATTCGTTAAGATTACGGGCTATTGGGTGGTTTCCTAACCAATTGACTGCCTATAGCCCATCACCCAACCGAATAACCAACTTTTTGGCATATACAAAGAGGTGTTGGGGTCTCATTCCAAGGAGAAACATAGAAACAATGAAACTCTGCCCATTTTTCTTTTCCCCCTTGCCCCAAGAATTTGCATCCACATTGTGAGTTTTGAGCCAGAATTACTTATTCTTGCCCTTTTTCCTCATCCATAAGCCTATGCCCATTCTCTAGAGAGAAGTATGAGATAATAAGGATACGTGGAAGCAGTTAGATCTTGTTGAAGAGGATCCCAGGACCGGGTTCGAGGAGCAGTCACTGATCTCATTTTGTAAGTGACTTTGTGAGATTAATATAAAGAAGTACTTTTGTCATCCCGCCACATGATGTGTTCAATCTTTATGTTTGATTTACATTTTGTTATGACATCTAACCCACTAATTCATATATAGAATGCATGTTCGTAGTTTCTTATTTGTCTTTTGGTGAATGCGGGTCAGCCTTGGGAGGATATTTTCATTCGAGAAACGACCGGGCGCAAAGGGATCGACACCGGATGCAGAGTTTAAGGTAGGACTACCAGATCCCTATACTTTGTATTTTATGCATAAATGTGGGGTGTTGTCAGGATAGTTGTTAAAAGTAGGAGACTTTAGATAGTTAACTCTGCCTACACTTTAGAACCCTAGTGTAGTCTGTAGGGGGGTTCTCCCACTATAGCAGAATTGGCGACCATACTGGGGAGCCTCTAGGGTTTTTTGGGGATTTTTTTGGGTGTTTTAATTGGTTTAATTACCTCTTTGAGTTCTCTGTAAGTTACTGTGTCTTTAAGGGATTCTGGTCTTCCATACCAGTATTCCCTGCCTTGTTCCTTAAACTGTTGTTTTTATTTTTTTAAGGAGTTATAGAGGTGTACGTGACCTACAGAAGGTCTGCCCACGTACATACACACCCTACCTTTGGACATCCCACGTGCATACGCATGTTTCTTAAGTTTCAGTAGCATGCTTGTGTCAGGAAGCCTTTTGTTAAGGAGAAGCAGTCATCCTCTCCCCTGATTGAAGTCTGACTTCTCAGGGGTTTCTTGATTTCATCCTGGTCTCTATAGTTACACTCTTTGAGCCTAGGTTTGACGTCAATTTCTTTATCTTTTAATGATTGTTTGTGTTTTCATTGAAAGGGCTTTTGTGATTAGTCTGTGAGTCTTTTCTGTCTCAGCCTTAGTGGTTTTTTCAGTTACTCGCTGTAATCCGCAGTAGGCCTTAAGTTAGTTTCTTGGGTCTTGTCTTGTCATTGCTTTCCCTTTTTACTTGCTTTAGAAGAAAAAAAAAGAATTCATTTTCAAGTTTCCTATTTTGGAGCATAAGAAAAAAAAAAATCAGTTTGTTGGTTGGTTAAGTAGTTAGGTTAGTTGTTTTTTCAAGAAGAAGAGTGCTTTCTTAAGTTCTTTACTGAATACTTAGGACTTTAAGTAGCTCGCAGTCGAGCAAAATTCATTTTTGAGTTTTTCTTTTAAATGATATTAGAGAGAAAAGTTAGTTAGGAAAGTTGGTTAAAGAGTGTTCAATTTGCAAATCTTTGTTTGTTGAAAAAGAAGTAATTTTGTTTCCAACATTTGTTCTTCACTTTAGTCTCTTAAAAAACATCACCAGTTTCATTTTCGTTCCTTTGAATTAAGACAAACCACTTAAAATCAACACTTAATTAAAATTTATTAGACTTTGTGTTTGTAGGGTCCATTAACTAGATTAGGCTAGAGCCTTGATTTAGGTTGGAGAGGAAACTCTTCAAGGCTACAAAACAAACATAGGAGTCTATGCTAGGGAGTGAAAAAGTCCAGTTACATGGAAACTATCTGTGACCCCCCTCTAACAAAGGGGCTAAACACGAGGTCACATGCAGAAAGGTAGCGGAGATAACCCCTCCAAATCCGGACCAATCGTAGTGGAGGAACGCATATAGAGGACTTATCTTGGGATTACGTTGATTGCATTTGCCACAAAGCTTCATGGGTCTCGAATCCGTTCGAGGTCCTCAGTTGTCTTCTGAAACACTTGATTTCTATACCCTCAATAGGTTTTGGGCTTGATTCCCTTCTTATTGCGGTTCACTCGACTGTCGACTGTACCTGCCTGGTAGTTGTTCACGAGCTGACAACCTATTTTCCTTTACTTTAGGGACTTACACAGGTGACTACAGGGGTATATTGTGGTACCTAGGGAAAACATCAGGCCACGCTTTGTAGATTATAACCGAAGGGTGCTTCTGTATTGGAGTTTCACTTGCACCGGTAATTTTCTTTAGTGTTGGTTGGTGTAACTGTTCTTCCAACTACTTGTAGTGGTTTGATTTCTTTATCTCTAGGAAATTTTCTAGTGAGTGTTTTTGTCTTCAACCTTAGAAAGCCCTAGTGTGTCATTGATCTTCTCCCATAGTGGAATATCAAGAGCTCCATCGGTCGTGAAGGCTCTTGGGCCTGCCATCGGTTAACTTGGAGCCACCACTGCCACCGCGAAGGAGAAGACTAGAGTAGCAAGGGTATTTTGAGGCGATCAGGCCATAGGAAACTGTACCCGAGCCAACTCCAAGAGGAGAACATTTGTTTCCAGAGGAACCAACTATTTTAGACCTTGGAGCAGAAGCTCTTAGTCTGTATAACCCTCTGATCACTGACTTGTCGACCCCACTTTTGATACAACTTGCCCCCCCACGGGTAACACATCACGAGCGCCAAATAGTCTTGCAAGCAACGATGGAAGAAAATGATGCTAGTTCTTTAGGGAATCCTCATACTCCATCTACGACTGCCACAATTGGGAGCATTCTGCCTCCTAACTCACCTTCGCAGGTCTAGGCCAACATGCTCTCGGCCACCTCTACCTTGGGAAGTGGTCTAATTCCGTCCATGGCGGCGAACACTGCACCGTTTATGCAGAGTTCGACGAGCCCTTTGTTTTCATACGGTATGCCCAACTTTGAAATGAACTCAATCCTCACCTACTCCACCCTTCATACCATGGGTCTAGGGGCAGGGGTCTCAAAGGTTTCTCTGAAAGGGTCATATACCTCCGTCGTCCCCTTCACGTGGAAATACTTCTCAGTAACCCTCCTGGTTGAATATGAACTATATATTGTTCAGAGCAGGTAGTTAAAGACCTTCTTCTAGTACCACACCGGTGGGTTCTTTTTCGTTCTCTTTGTTTGGTGCATTTGGTAACAACGCATTCTCATGAGCTACCATCTCATCCTGGGGAAACCCTAGTTTTGGATCACAAAATCCTACGCAGGGTACTATTCTTGCACAGAGGGCACACAATTCTCAAGGACCTTGGAATCCATGGTAGGGATCAGTTCCCTCATAAGGGATGTTGACCAGGGGCAACCCCTTCCATGGGAAATGGAACCTCAGGCAAGGCTCAGGACCCATGCCCATCGGATCAGCAGGGGGTAACCCTCTCCAAAACATTTGGAACACTACGCCAGGAGAAATCCCTTCTCAGCCCTCAACATTCTACTACGGGAGTCAGCCGATGACTTCTCAACAAGAGAAACATCTAAATGTCGACATAGGCCATGGTTTTTACCAGAACCCAAGACAACAACCTAACTTTTCCTGGAAACCTCGTGCTAGCCAAATCCCAGGCTCTTATCCTCTTGTACATACTCAACAACCTAAGCTACCATTTCTGGCAACTTTTCATTTGCCAGAATTGTCAATATTATTGAACGACCCAATCTGTGATGATCCACGTTGGCCTGCTATGCCAACCAAGTTGCCCTTGAACATTCCAAAGTTTGAAGGCAAGCCTAATGAAGATCCAAGTGATCACGTGACTACCTTTCACTTATGGTGCTCATCCAACTCTTTGAGAGACGAATCCGTCCAGTTGCGTCTGTTTCAACGCACTCTTATCAGGAGTGCCACGAAATGGTACATCGAGCTCGACTGCTCAAGATACTCTACTTTTGGTGAATTGGCAATGGTTTTCTTAAATCACTTTCAATTACCTGTGAGATAAAATGCCGGCACCGAACTACTGGCCAATTTTGAGAAGACAAAGGCCGACCATATCTCTGATCACATCCGAGAATGGAGGCACCGGAAGAGTTTGATTAAAGTACCCATTCCACCAGCATTCCTGCTGGAATGGTTCCTTAACTCTTTGGTAGCCCATTTATTCAAGGACGTAGCAACGTCGGGGGTATTTTCGAAGGAAGAATCAATAATGGAGCTCAAAAGCTAGAGATGATTTACTCTCTTTCTGGTTTTCTTTACGAAGTTTTACCAGATGCACCATGGTCTATTCTTGATAAGACCAGACATAAGTCTGTACCACATGCTGACGATATTGTTGGTTCAGCACAATCGAATCCCACTGATCCACTGCCAAACTAATTGCATCAATTGTCGATATAGCAGACAATGGCCAGCCAAACTTCTAGTTCGGCTACTCCCCCTACTCAGACATCGGATGTACACAGCGTGAAATAGACAAACCCAAAGGCCAACCAACAGGATGAAGGGAAGAAAAAACAACGAAACAAGGGTAAGGGGGATAAGAAACCCACCAATAATGCTGGTGAGGGAAACATAGAGAGAAAGAAGTCTAAATATCTGTGCAACCTTTGCGCGAAAGACCACCCGACTCATCTGTGCCCTCGACTCGCAGAGTCCCAAAAGTTATTGGCACAATAACAGCCTGCAATGTTAATGAACCCATTTCCTCATGGGAAAAATTCAACTCAAGCCTCTACGAACACGGATGGGGGCAGTCAGGGAACCCCTTTGTCATCTAGAAATCCCTCGACTTCGAATGTATATATGTTGAAAGGTGATGCTCATATAGCTACTAGGACACATGATTATGGAATGCCAAACATTTCTGAGAAGGGTAAAGAGGCCGAGAACCCATTCGTTCCTACCTAGATTGAGAGAACGATGGGTGAGATAATGACACGCATCCTGAAAGGGGCGTTCAAAAAGGATTCACACATTCCAAATGTGAGGGCCGCCTAGAATTACTCTGTGGTGGAGGATTTGTCACAAACCCCTTGCACAATGTCTTCTTTGGAAGTCATCCAGAGCTGTCCTTCACAGAGAAAGGCTCTTCTAGCTACCTTAGGATCTGTTGAGACATGTAATCCGAGAACTATCATGATTGATATGAACAACCTAAAGCCTTGTCTCCCATACCATGTCGCATTTCAGATAGTAGTGGCTCATCCCACGAAATATTTTACTCAGAATATTTTCTGCATGGTCGCTGATGAGGGCACCTTGACATGCGTGATTTTGTTGGCATGTTGGAAGGCCATAGGCGAACCCGTTTTGTCTTCGTCACCTGCTCTTCTTACATCTTTCTATGGTCGTTCGTTTAGACCACATGGAATAATTCCTTCTTTCCCCATGCAGTTAGGAGGGAAGACCATGTGCATTGAATTTTAAGTGGTCGATCAACCTCTTGACTACAACCTCCTGTTAGGAAGGCGTTGGACATATTCCATGCATGTTGTGGTCGCCACAGTATTTTGTCTCNCCCACGAAATATTTTACTCAGAATATTTTCTGCATGGTCGCTGATGAGGGCACCTTGACATGCGTGATTTTGTTGGCATGTTGGAAGGCCATAGGCCAACCCGTTTTGTCTTCGTCACCTGCTCTTCTTACATCTTTCTACGGTCGTTCGTTTAGACCACATGGAATAATTCCTTCTTTCCCCATGCAGTTAGGAGGGAAGACCATGTGCATTGAAGTTTAAGTGGTCGATCAACCTCTTGACTACAACCTCCTGTTAGGAAGGCGTTGGACATATTCCATGCATGTTGTGGTCGCCACAGTATTTTGTCTCTTGATGTTTCCACATGAGGGTTGAATCATGACCATTGATCAATTGTATTTCTCCAGGCCTGACCCTTCATCGGGGGCATCCACGATCCCAATGATTGATAACCCACAACCTGGCATCATAAACGTAGGGGTTGGTTTGTGCCCACATCTCATGGGTACTTTCGATTACCCACCTCTTTTTGACGATGTCAAAATGATATCGATTGTCCCCGACCAGCCTAAGGCTGAAATATTTTGAGAGTCGTCGTTCCGTACGACTTACTTTAATTATCCATGGATTCTTCCTTCCCCATCAGCCATGATGGAAGGGACAGGGCATCATGGCATGTCCATGCCCTTGTCCGCGGTATAAGTTGCATACTCTATAGTCCAGCAAGCTTCAGTCGACCCTGATCTGACTCCTGCACCAAAGTTAGATCTAGTTCTCGAGCCTGCTTGGGGTCAAGGTTCCCTTGCCATTGTCAATTCTTTAGACTTGGTCTTTCCCTCTGACGAAGTGATTTTAGAGGCATTGACTGGTCCGGACAGACCCTGGGATGATCTCCATCACAGATCATATTTCCTCTGAGAGTTAGAAAGAATAGAGGTAAGAGAATTTGTGTTGACTATGACTGGAGATAGGTCTTGTCCTATAAATCCTCTGGCTACGCACACAGTTTATGCCGACGTTAATATGGAAACCATCACTAAAATGATACCTATCAATATCTATAGAACCCCTGGCATCGTCGAGAGTGTCTTCATCGGAACAGACTATTCCCCTGAAGAGATTCAAATCTATACATATTTATTTAAATAATTCTATGACGTTTTTGCCTGGTCTTACGAGGAAATTCCAAGCATTGATCCAAGAATCATTGAACATGAAATAAAGACTTATCCTAACGCCAAGTCGGTCCGATAGAAGCTTCGTCCAGTTAATCCTCAGAAAGAAGCAACTATTAAGGTTGAAGTAGAGAAATTACTCAAAGTTGTTTTCATCTACCCCGTCCAATTGACTCAATGGGTGTCAAACCCCGTTCTGGTCAACAAAATGCAGGGAATGATTCGCGTATGTACGAACTTCCATGATCTGAGCAAGGCCTGTCCAAAGGATAATTTCCCCACCCCATTCATTGACCAGATTGTCAATGAATGCACAGGCTGCGAGGTCTTTTTTTTCATGTATGGTTTTTCAGGATACAATCAGATCCAGATTAAGCCCGAAGACCAGCATAAAACAAMTTTTATCTGTTCATGGGGTACATTCGCTTATCCGAAGATGCCTTTTGGCCTAAAAAATGATAGAGCCACCTTTCAGCGGTCCATGTCTTTCTCTTTCATGATCTCAAACATATAGATGAGGCTTATCTCGATGATTTAGTGTCACGATCTCATAAGAGAGATGATCATCCTACACACCTTCAACTTATCTTTGAGCGATGTCGCTACTATCAGATTCGCTTGAATCCAAACAAGTGGAGTTTTTGCATGACGTCAGGTCGACTATTAGGTTTCATAGTGTCAAAAACAAGGATCATGGTCGATCCTCTAAAGGTTGAGGTGATGCTTCAATTGCCTCCCTCATGCACAGTCCCTCGGCTTCATAGTTTACAGGAAAAAGCTAATTTTCTTCGGCGTTTTATCGCAAACTATGCTGAGATCAAAAAAGGTTTTATGTGTTTACTGAAGAAGGGCATTCCTTTTTATTAGGATGAAGCCTCTCAGCACTCTTTCGAAGCATTGAAACGCGCCCTCACGTCTTCCCCTCTGCTTCGACCACCCAACTATAATAAAGATTTATTATTGTACTTGGACGCTGCATAGTCGACCATCGGTATGGTCTTGGTTAGGAGGATGATTTTCTTGAATAACATGTCATTAATTACCAGAGCCGAGGCATGGTTCGACCATAAATCAACTACTCTCATGTTGAGAAACTTGCATTGGCAGAAGTACATGCTATCCAACGGTTCCATCATTATATCATGTTTCGCAAGACCACCGTCATTGCCATCATGAATCCATTTCAATACGTGTTGATGCTACGTGTACTCAGCGGAAGGATCAGTAGATGGATAGTTATCCTCCAGAAGTTTGACTTGGATTTTTGGTCTGCAAAATATAAAAAGTCACTGGTCTTTTCAGAACTCATCTCGGAACTTCCGGTCAAATCAGGTGGTGTCACGTCTGAAGAATCACCGATTAAAGGAGATATTTTTCTGATTTCATATTCGGACCCCTGGTATGGAGATATACTAGTCTATCT
>JASDQU010739549.1:238426-250332 GCA_032191745.1 Picea mariana | reverse complement strand
TCCGCAGCATGAGAAACCCCAGGTTTGTCTTGGCCAAATGATATGGGTCTGGGTGAATCAAGAAATAATGTGTACAATTAACCTGATTGAGCATAGATGAGGTCAAATAATTGGTCCTTGTTGATGGCTTCCTCTTCTGACTGGGGAAGAGTGGATTCTACATCCTTGTCAATAATAGAGACGAGTGATTTGAGAAACCAATCGACACATTTTTCTTTGGTGGTTTCTGCTTTACACAAACTATTTTGTCGACGCCATTCATGGATGTGGTCATCGATATGGACATCAGTGGTTTGTTTGAACTTGGAGAGAAGTTCTAAGCCAGTGTCATGATGAACTGGTAATTGGAAAAAGGATAGAAAGGCCTTGACCAATGATTCAAAGGTCACATGGGACCTTGATTTTTCATCCACTTACCATTTGGCTGACAAACTAGTGAAGGTTCTTTGAAATAGCCTCAAGTGGATGGAATCATCCATGATGCTATTTGAAGAGTACCATAAGTTGAAAGTCATAACATGGTTGGCGAGGTCTGCCCCTGGTTTTCCTTCAAACTTTGGAATGTCTAAAGGATATTTGGTAGACATATTGGGCCAAGTGGCATCATGCAAAATGGAATCATTCGTGAGTTTGGTTAAATCAAGAATGTTGAGGGATGCCAAGTATGGAATAGGGGGATTTGGTAGAGGATTAGTCCCATCCATTGTGTGTGTAGGTATTGGTCTTGTCCTGTGAGTGAGATTCGGTGGGCTTGCACTTCTCCTTTGAGAAGAAGTTTGACCCCTGCCTCCTTGTGAAGGAGAACTAACAAATGGATGACCTTGGGTACTTGACCCAAGTAAAGTGGAACCAAGTAAAGATGATCCCAAAATAGTAGCACTCACGGGGGCTGTGAGATGGTTGAGCTGGTGAGTTGGAAAGACTAGGCACCTCTCCTAGAATAGGAGGGAGGTTATGAAAGCATCTGGAATGACAGGGTTTTTGTGGTTCCCCTATGGTTTCCAACTAGCAAAGTGAATGTGTGCAAATGGTGACAAGAGATAAATAAATGAGAAATAGATTTGTATATTTGTTGACCTTCACAAGATAGTATAACTTACAATTGCATGTAATCAAATGAACATCATACATAAATCAACTGTAAATAACAAGCATGTGGATGGGTGGATTTTGTCCGTGTGGGGGAACAATAAAAACAAATGCTCGTGTCCTAAAATACCTAACGTCCTTCATCTCAATTAGCAATGGGCCTTTCAATAGAACTCAACAGTGGGGTCTGAAGCCACTGGAAGAGGAACTAGTGAAGGTTGAAGTAATAAGTTATAATGAGGGGTAGAGGGTGCATATCCCGAAAGAACTGGCGATATTTCCCAATGGCCACAAAAAATCTGATCAAGGTGTGATTGCAGCTCACAATCAGCACCTGGGTAGATGTCCGAAGTTTTGGCCACTAGGTACCTCGGTCAAAGTGCAACATTTATATTTTCAGCCTCAGAAATGGGTCATGGGCTGGATGCCCTCAAAAGAGTTGGGTGACTCAAGGAGGGATGCACAGAACAATCAGACCTTGGCCTTCGACCCTTCACAGATATCTCCCTGCCTTATGGTGTAGGAACACTTGACTTAGAGGATTTGAAAGTTCCCTATTTCTCAACTTCTAATGTTTGACAATGTGAGAACCTGGTATCAGGGGGTTATTTGGATGCCTACCCCCGAGATCCTACCTAGACTAAAAAAATTTTTTTTAGCAACCCCTGTGGAGGAATATTTAGTGTGTTATTAAAAACAAATTTAGTTGTGGTGGGCTGAGAGATCGGGGTCATGGACCAACCTCGTTTGATTTAATTGGGTGTGGATAATTTCCAAAGAAGTAGTCAGATCTTTCGAAATTCCTTTGGAGAAAACCTACTTCGACCTCCACTATTCAAATAGAAATTATGTGTGTGAGGAGTGGCTTTGTGTGCAAGAAAGTGACAAGTGTGTAATGATTTTAATAAGTTAAGTGTGAGATTGCAACATGTGGACTTCCTGTGGTCCTTACAAATCTTCTTTACCTAGCTTACTATGTGTCTTTGGTACAACCTTGCGGAGTATTTAAAGCCCTAAAGAACTAGTAATGTGGACATATGGGTCCTTACAAATCCTTTAAACTCCCTAAAATGTTGTCTATACTAAGAAAGCTTTGAAACTATCCTAGATTTTTAGACATGTGGGAATGTATGGGCCCATTACTTTGATCTTTAAACTTCCCTAGATTGTGATCTAAACTAAGAAATCATTTTAAGAAACTATACTATGATTGCAAATATGTGGGCATGTATCGGCCTTTACAAATCTTTAAGATAATTTCATAAACTAAGAGGAACCCTAGGGGGGTTTTGTTCTCTACTAAATATTTTTTAAGGGATATGAAATGTCCTTTTAACCACCTTTCTGATTCCCAAGATCACACTAAGGTGCGGGGGAAGAGCATACTTGAGGGTCAAAATTAACTTATACTACCAATTTAAGTGATCTGTGTATAAAAGCAATAACTTAAACTTAAAATTTTACAAGCCAAATGAGCCATCCATGTGGCAACAAAGAAAAAGAGGAGAACAATGATTCTTTTTAACCCCTAAGCGCATATGTTAGCTAGCCTTTATTATGGGAAAGGACTCTAAGTGGAGTGTAGTTTCCTTATTGTTTGCAAGAAAATAAAAAACTGAAGGCTAGGGGCCCTCAAACCATTCATAAAAACCCTTACAATTTTGAAAGGTTGGACTTATGCACGGGTTACAATTCTGAAAGGTGTGCAAAGGGTGCACAATGCGCAAAATACGCAGAGTAGTGAGGCATGTTTCATGCACAGTGTGCATAGTGCATGTCTGTGGGCCTGAAAATCCACACACTTCCTGTCACCCGTCGGGGGAGAAATTTCCAAGTGAAATACTCCTTCCTCAGCTTTGAATTTGGACTTTGGAAGGTTGGGCTAGGCCAGTTTTGGTACCTGCAAGTCAAAACAATCAAAATGAATTGCTCTCAAGGCTCAAATAGGGAGGAATTTGATATCGATCCCCAATATGGTCGCCAATCTGTTCTGTTGGTTTTGTCACTTGGGTGAGCAAAACAACAACACTTGCATGTCTAAATAAGCCTACTAGACAAGACATAAGTTTGTGAGTGGATTAGACAAATGAAACACATATGAAAACAAATAAATACAACTAAAAACAAATAAGAAATAAATGTTAGAAAGCTTGAGACACTTAGAACCATGAAAATCAAACAATGACCAAGTTACATATTGCTACCAATGGATCAATAGATTAGTAGGAAAAACACTGTAGAGAAAGGAAGGGACTTGTGAGTCCCCTCTTCCTCCTTGGGAGGGCTCTTGAGTTCCCTAATTGAGAGCTCTTCTCTTCAGACAATGGAAGAATGGAAAATGATGAAGAAAAACAATGCTTGTTCCCTCAAGAGGTGAATGGAATGGCCTATTGCAATGGTTCTTGAAGGATTCAAAGAGAAAACATGATACTCAAGGAATAATTCTTGCATCATAACAATAGCTTGAAGATCTTGGTTTCTTAACACACCCATGGATCTTATTTATAACATCCATTCATGGAAAAATGTAATTGGTTTATAGTGTGAACAAGGGGCCTTTTAGGGCACTCTCTAGCCCTTTACCAGCCTCCAACCTAGATTTCGCTCAGATATGAGTGTCAAATCACTTTGGCGGTCGGACTAGAAGTGGTAGAGGGGCCGACAAGATTCATAAATGCATTGTTCATGGAAGTTTGTGGCTTTTGTCGTAGACAGTCGCGTATTTTGCGCATAGTGTGCACTGACGGATGTGTTGGCCCACACATGTTGCTCATTGTGCGTGCGTCTCCTTTGGTGGATCTATGCACTTCAATTTTTGACCCAATTATATATTATTTTTTTCCTTTCGGATGAATTTTGGTGTTGTAAGTGGACTAATTGATGCTGGAATTGATATTTTTTCTTAACCATTGTGTGCAATGTTACAGACGATTTTTCAGTGATAAAAGAAGTATTGTGTATTGTCTACGCCATTTTACTTTTTTATTCATCCCACTAATCCTCCAATAATTCAATGAAATTAGGGTGCTTTTTAGCAAATTCCTCTAGAAATTGCTTGGTGAAGAAATGACTTGGCACTAGAAACTTGTACATTTTAAGGAGAGTATCCTCCCCTAGTGAGGCTAAGGGATTTCCTGCCTAATATTTGATTATCTATGCTAGCAGGTTAAAATGTGTGTATTCCCAGTGGGTTGCATCATTGTGAGGAAGAAGGGTTGGTATAACAACCACATACATTTATTCCACTCTTCCTTATGTTTGCATATGCTTTCAAATTTTCATCTTTCGTTGGGAAATCTTCCATGACGAGAATGTGCCTAGCCTGTTTTGAGAACTAGTATATGCTAAGAGGGCGTATTTAGTGTTCTTCATATGAACTGGAGTGCTAGGTGTTGTAGCTCTCCTGCGTGGACCTCTATTTCTAGACATTCTCTACCTGGTGCCCCTGTATAATTCAAAAAGAAGTGAGGGATTTACGTAGAGCGATATAATTCTACCACAGTGTTTACAAATGAAATTAACTCAAAATAATTCAACACCTAGGCTTCCTATGCTTATTAACTTAAACCGTGTATAATAAATGAAGTGCTTCAATCAATCAAATATTGACCTTAGTTTTCCTCTAGATGAACTTCAAACCATTAATATTCTTCAATTCGAGGTTCACACAAGTGGGAGAAATACAATATTTTTTCGTGTTATGGACTCATGCTTCGTGGGAACGATTTCATGGGTGGGGATTCAAAAGATAAGCATTATGTATGACAATAGGTTTGGGGTATATGCGCAAGTATCCTTCTGTCATGTTTGTGGGAATAACTTCTATACACATGAGAATAAAATGATTTAAAATACACATGAGAATGAATTTGATTGGCTCACAAAGCGGAGAAAAAAAAATTAGGAGTGTCACAATGTGTTTTTTCAAAGAAAAGGATTTACAAAGGGTTATGGGAATAATTGTTTAATAAAATTGTTCATAACTATCCTTTATAAAGGTAAAGCACACTTACCAAAAATAAGCTTGCGGTCCAAAGTTTGGTGAGGAAAGAATCTATTGGATCGTGGGGTTGTGGGCTATGGATAAACTAAAATAAGTCCATGTTCTAACAAGGAGCCCATGCGCAAAGACCTTCTCGCATGGATTATGGTTATAGGATTACATGTTTGTCTATGATTGGCTCGCGGGGAACAAAATCCGATAAACATAACACATTTCAAATAGAGGAATACTTGCAGAAAAGGTTACCTCGTAAAGCTTATGGCATAATGGTTTCAAAAAGATCATATGGTAGAAACCTGAACTTATTGAGATGGAGCCTTAGATGAAGTTTATATTCCTTTATAATAGTATCCAACTTGTAATTTCCATTATACAAATAGACTTGGAATGGATGATTGACAATCAAGGCAGGGAAACTAATCCAAAGTAAAATAAAATAAAATTTCCTAAAGAAACATTCATGAAAGGAAAACTACTATGTACATGTCTACATCAGCTTAAGTGATTACAAGAAAGACTTTTTGAGGATTTGGCTATTGAAAAGGAGTTCCTCGACCTCCGCTTCCAAGGTTTTGAGCATGGAAGTTCTATATCCAATCTTTTCACAAATTTTATATGGGCCAAGCCAGAGGTGTTGAAACTTTGTGTGTTTTCCTTTTGTTTCATTGGCTTTATCCCACTTGATTACTAAGTCCCCAACTTGAAAATACTTATTATTGATCGAGATTTTTTCAAACCAATGTTTTATGAGATCTTGGTGTTGGTCTAACCTTGTTTTAGATTTCTCTCTTTCTTCTTCCAATTTGAGAAGTGTATTCAACCTATGTTGCGTGATAGGGAAATTTTTCTCCTAGATAGATTGAGATAGTTGCAGAGAAGGTAATAAAATGTGAGTAGGTAAAATGGCTTCCTGCCCATAAAACAAGAAGAAAGGAAAGTTTCCTATGGAATCTTTGGGTGTCACCCTATCATCCCACAGGGCATTTGGTAAAGGTAGATGCCATTTTATTTAATGGTCAATTACAATTTTCTTAAGGATTCTTACCATATTTTTATTTGTGGATTCTTCCATACCATTTCCTTGGGCGTAATAATTTGTTGCATACTTTATTTTGATATTCTTTTCTAGAGAATATTCAATTAATTCAATGATGAAAAGTAATTTTCATTATCAAATACTTAAGATTGGGGAACACCAAACCTGGCAACTATGTGTGTTTCAAGGAAATAAATCATCTAGTTTTCATTCACCACTTTCAGAAGACCATAACTCATGATCGAAAAGATGAAATCAAGCCCATGAGAGCATGTTGGAAATCTAGCAGAGATAAGAACATGCTAATACAACTATTATTGACAAGTTGATAACGGAAACACCTAGAAAATTTTGAATAGCAGAAGCAGATACAACCGAGTAGAGCCAGTGATATTTTCAATAAATATCACTCATGAACAACCTATAAAGCGACATTGGCTACTCATGAGTCTTTTTAAATTCTATTTATAATGCTTGTATAATCATTATGTTGGAGAATTTTTCTATATGTAAATTTTGTATGAGGCTTCGAAATTTTCTACACAGTTTACATCCAAAAAAATTATCTAGCATCGTGACTAATTGTGGAAGTCCACATAATCATATGTATAATCATTTACAAAAATGTATGGGATTCGAGTCATTTAATGAGACAAAATAAGCAAGTTGAAGAGATGTAATTGTTGGTTGTTTCAAAAGGTGAAAGGTCTTCCTTGTTTTATGAAAGTAAAACCATTGAATGTAAGAGGGACTTTTTCCCATCATTGATGGTGGTACTATTATCTCAACAATGAAGAGAAGAAGGAATTTCAAGATCATGATTGTTATTGAATAAATTTGGGACTATTCTACATTTGTCTTTGTCTTTTAAGCTTCTTGAATATTTATCATATGAACTATTTATGTGTGTAGTATTTGAGATGTTTAAGATGTTACGATTTCTGATGAATATAGTGGTAATGTTATAGGTTCAATTTGCAACTATTTGTGATTTAATGGCAAAGTTATTGTTTTAACATGTTATTGATTCCCATCAACTATTTATGCAATTAATGGCATTGTTTTATGTTGTTTTCATTCTAAATATTTTCTCCTGCAGAGGATATCTTATAAGTAATTAGATTAGTTAGTTTGATTATGTTTTAATTGGATTTAGAATTGATAAGAATTCTTTGGGGACAATTTATTGTCTTTCGCTCTTTTTCTTTTAATTCACAGTGGAAACCAGACACACATACTAGTTAAAAACACTACCCCAAATGGGAGTAGGTTTGATTGTCACCTTCCATTGGGAATTCTCCCTTACTTGCTTAACATACCATTTAGACCCATCAACATAAATGGCACTAGAAGGAGCGCTAGGCGACAAGTTGATCCTATGGAGTCATTCTCGTTAATTATTTTAATTTAATAATGGATCCTTCCCATATCCCTTTATGGAGATGTGTTTCTAGTTTTGTACCTCTTAAAACTCCTGGAAATATTTTTCATCTCTTGTCTCAAATTAAATTTAATGGGGAGGGGGAAACATATGCATATGAACATATTTTTCAGTTTCAGAAAATTTGTTTTTTCTCAAAATATCTCCCGTGAAGGTGTCATTTGCAGGTTGTTTACTCTCACTTTCGCAAGTCGGGTCAAGAATTGGTATGAGACATTGTCGACTGCTTCTATTCACACATGGGGGTAGTTTATGTGTGAACTTTGGCGTGCATTTAAGAATTATAATTATGATGAATTGTGTGCAAAAATATTGGATCTTAGGAAGAACAAAGATGAATCTCTTGAAGAATTTTTTATTAGATTTATGCATCTTTTCTGTATATTTTCTTTGGATGATAGGCCCTTTTTTAGTGATTTTATTCTCCATTTAATTTCTCTTACTACTAAAATGTTTCAGCTAGAGGATGAAGAATCTGAATCATGTCTTAATGATACTTTACATGTTGATTTAGATTTACATGAAAATGTTGAAAATATTAATGACTTGGTTAACATCATATGTTATGATCTTTCTTTACTCTGGGGGATATAGATCAGAGAGAACATGATTTTTCGGAAGAACCATATGTGTCCTCCCACCATGTCATTGCCCCTTTCTTTCCTTGTGATGAAAAAGAAACCTCTTGTGTAGTAAATTCAAGTTTATATTTTTCTATAGCTAATCAAGAGGAGGGTTGTTTTGCTTAAAATGGGATACTTCAGGTCACATTGATGGTTATGTCAAGATCTCATTATCCTATATCATATTTTCCATTACAAGAAATGGAGGAGGAAGCTATGGAAAAACACATGAATGTTGATCAATCTATTAATGAAGAAGATATAGACACACATAACATGAAAACTTCATAAAAAATGGATAAAGTGGAATTAATTTATGTTGATCTGATTTCTTCTTCTATCACAATCTCTCCTAGTTTAACCGAGATAGATCAATAATGTTTTCCTATCATTTCCATATCATTTATTGAACCTTCATGTTTTGAAAATTATCGCGATTTTCTCATCTCTTCTAACCATGCGAATGTTTTGAAAGATATTACAGATTCTCATATTTTTCAAGAGAAAAACAATAATGTTGATCATTTCACTCAAGGAGAAGAAATTAACATACAAGAAATAACACTTTTAGCACAAGAATCCACTTTTTGCTTGAAAGAGGAAAATAATGTTGATGAAAAAGGGGTTGATTGCGAAATCATTCCTAGTGTGGAGCCTATTGATTCACAATTAGTCACTAATGTGCTTAAGGAAGAGGAAATACCATTCAAATAAGCACCTTTTGGAAATGATTCTTTTCAAGAGAGGCTTTTCATTATCTTAATTCTTCTACTTATTATTTTTTGTATCCTAATCTCTTTAATGTTTAATCTTATAGGAAGCCACCCATTTTCCTATTCAAATAAACTCTATAGGGCCGACCCTTTTGAAGTGCTTGATGGTGTTAATGTGCATATGGAACATATATAGGATAATGCCTCTTCCCATGAACTTAATAATCTTATGCCTTATCAAAAAATTTCATGGGATGAAGGAAATGTTGTAGTAGATATATATTACATAATCTCTTCTTCTGTTTCATATTCAATTTTTATTAATAGAGAGTCTTGTTGTGCAAGTAACCCTTTAGTTGATGTTGTTGATGTTAGTGGTAGCATCAAACAGGTACTTCTGCATTGGCATGTGTATAGCATGTGGAAGTCGTTGAGGGCCTTCTAAATGTGAGACTTTACTTTAGTTAAAAGGAATTAATTAAAGTAAAATGTTTTTATTAGCTAATTGATTTATTTAAGGAAAGTGCTAAAAGTAATTAGCATGTAATCTAAGTATGCAAATCTAAAGTGAGTGTGAGAAGTAATATCAACTGTCAATCAATTTGGAGATCAGATTTAGATTATAACTCATGATTATAAAAGCAAGGCTAGGGTAAATAAGAAGACACTCTTGAGGAGTCACTTGTGTTGAGGGAGTCAACACAAAGACCTTGGTGAGAGACGAAGGTGAGGATCTTTGGTGACATGCCAAGATGAAAAGACCCTTGGTGAGAGACCAAGGTGGGGACCTTTGGTGAGATGCCAAGTTTGGGAAATTTGGTGAGATTTCAAGGTAATTTACCTTGATGAGAGATCAATATTAGACCTAGAAAAGAAGGAATTTTCCTAGTGTGAGGAGTGTAGAAGCAAAGAAGAACATTTTCTTACACACGAGTGAGGATATCTCACTAATTGGGTGAACATATTTCATCCAAGTGTTGATGCAGAGAAGGTTGGATCATAAAAATATGTGACTCAATATCTCAGATAGGTGGAGAAGGACTTCCATCTAGATATCATATAGGTAAAGGCGAAGATAGATCATAGGCAACCAGAAGTAGGTTTTAGCTGATAGAAACTAGAGGAAAGCATAGCACCATACGAAAGTTGTCATACAATATTTTTGTATATGTATGCGGGTTTCAGTGGAGACAGTTGGATATGTATGTAGGTTTTCTGAAGGAAATTTGCATACACCTTGGGAAGTGTGTCAGTACAGGGTCATACTATTGGATAGTTGGTTGTCATTGATGTCAACCTTTGGAGAAGTTTGGAAGCCCTAGAGATGTGGTTGATATTGATGGTGAGTTAGTTTTCATTGATGTCAACAAGAGTGGTTGATGTCAGCATATGTGATGGGTGGATTGGATGAACAAGAGTGGTTGATGTCAGCATATGTGATGGGTGGATTGGATGAAGTCTACATGAAGCCATAGGCATGTGGTCATGAGACCCCAATTTGTTTGAGGAATAAGGAAATGAAGGATAGTGAAAATGTAGGTAAGACACTCATATATGGATAGTCCTTGTCGTTTCATTTCCAGTGATAGGTGGACCACCACGTGGTTCCTTATAGTTAGAGAGATATTCCCTCATGAAGTTGAAATCCCCGAAGAATGGTCAAGAAACCCCTAGTTGGCTACAATTCAATTAATGAATGGGTAAAGTGGTTTTAAGAAGAAAGTCTAGAATCCCTAAGATTAAAGAAAGAGGTTACTATGAAAAGGTTTATAAACACCTCAAGGACTCTCTCAGAAGTACACACACACTTACATTGAATATCTATCTTGTGAATGTTATGGTCTAATATTTTGGTCTAATGATGAATTTGACATCAAGTCTGAGGCAATGGAGAAAGTGAGAAGAAAGAGAGAAAGTTTCAGAGCTACAGACTGCTAGGGTTTTTTGTAACCCTAATTAAGTAGGCCCTTGCGAGATTGATGTCAACCCTTGGAGATTGATGTCCTAGGGAACATCAAACGAGGCCTCGCATGATAGGTGGTATTTGTCCTATGAGGACAAGACATAATTGGGAGAATGTTGCTACCATGTTGTTGAAGGTTGTGGAAGAGTTACAAGTCAATATTACAGTACAACATGTCAACTACAACTTACAAGTATGCTTATGTGAATATTTCTTATGCTTGGTTATGGTATGGTACATACTTAAGACATGGTGGTGATGGTGTGTGATATGGTACACCTTGATGATGATGTGATACATTGTTATAAGTTCACTATTGGCTATCTTGATATTTGGTTTGGTATGGTGATGTTATCACGTGTTTGAGGTATATGGTTGATGATATGGTGCATTGTTAGAGGCATATGATGTTGATATTGGTAGATTCTTTGGTGAGGTACTACATTGTGTATATCCTATGGTATATGGTGTCTGGCATGATTGAGTGATAAGGTATATGGTTGAGATAAATTGTTGGTACATGCTATGGTAAAAGCGTTGATGTACATGGTTGATGGTTGAGGTACATGGTATGGTACAGGTGTTGATGTGCGTTGTTGATGGACATGGTTGATGGTTGAGGTACATGGTATGGTACAGGTGTTGATATACATTGTTGATGTACATGGTTGATGGTTGAGGTACATGGTACATGTGTTGGTGCATGGTTTATGCACTTTTTTTGGCACAAGTTGTGGTACATGGTTGATGCTCGGTATGGTACATGTTGATGGTTTGGTACATGGTTGAGACACATATCTTGTGATGGTTTGTTGGTGATCTTGGTACATGATTGGTAGAGGCATGTGTTGGTGATGTTGGACATCTAGTTGAGAGGTGTACTTGGTATATGATCCATGTGAGAGGATCTAGTTGAGCATCGGTGATAGTGACAAGTTGGACATATTAATCAGTGACATGTTGATGTAATAGTGACAACTTGGACAAGTTACTCAGTGACAGGTTGATGTGACCGTGATAGGTTGATGTGACAAGTTG
>JASDQU010739549.1:208527-234498 GCA_032191745.1 Picea mariana | reverse complement strand
AGTATTCCAACACGTACAAAAACACATGCATTGTCAGGTTTGTCTGTATTGTATATTCTCTTAGTGGGTCATTTTCCCTGTCATGTGAGTGTTGTAATTAGGTGGAAAGTATGATAAGTTGTGAGTAGATCCTTACATGGATAAATACACATTATAGCATCATATATAGAAGCACACAAGCATACCAATAGAAATACACAATAGTGGGAGAACCATCAAGGAATTTTATAAGTATAGCCAAAATGACCTATGTCTTTCCATTACATAATGATGTATATGTGTGTGTGTGTGTGTGTGTTGTACAATTACTAGTTGGTTACATTAACTATCAGGATGATTGAGTCTAACATCCTATTCGACCAACTTCCTTAACGGATTGTAATACCCCAAGGACGTGCCCCAATTGCATAATAAATTGTAATCTTGTTTTATAGGTTGGTGAGCCAAGTTTATCTAAGCCGGTGGGATTATGTGTTTATTAGGCTAGAGAGACTAAGTGTTGAAGGCCAAGAGCTTGATTTTTATACATGTAATGATGCACATTATTAATATAAAAACACCTCTGTGTGTGGACCGACCACGATGAATGACTGATGGGGGACTAAGCTTCCACAAAGACTGGGTAAGGGAGAGGGGGATGAAATGTTGGGAGAAGGGCTAATCTTATGAGCTTAAGACCTTGGGGATAATAATTAAATATTATTCCAAAGATGTGTAAATGTTTATGTTTTATCCTAAGTTCCTGGAAGGGGGAACATGTGAAAAATGGGAAGCATGCAGCCCTAGGGAGACAGGTGTCGACCTGGGCACATGTAGTTAAAACCGGAGAAGGGAGACATGTTGGGGGTTAGACCTTCCATTCTCCATCCTATGTCTGAAATTGCAAGTGTCCAGGATCGACCTTTGTTTCGTTGTTTGTTATGGGAAATCCTTACCTGAATCGTTAAGACTTTGCATGGAATCTCTGTACACCTCATGCATCCCCGAAACCTGAGCCATGAGTCTGTCCTGTATTGTTGGTTGGGAGAATCGAATGTCCCATAATTGATGAGCCTTGTTATGTTGTAGCGTCTGTCTATCACCAGTTTGGGAAAGCCCATGTCTATGTTTCCCGTGGACTGTTGTGGCCACACAGTGCTTCACTGTGTGTGGCTTGTTGGCCAATGAATTTTCATGTTGAGCCTCGTAGTTTCCCAACTGCGTTGGAAATTGAATTGAAAGAAACAAGTTGTCTGGCCTATGTGTAACACTCTCTCGAAGTGATGGAGGTGGTTTCGATTGAAAATAACAGGTCACCAGACCTGTGAGCAACTCTCTCCAGGTGAGAGAGTGTGTTGAGGAAGTAAGAACTCCTAGAAGGGGTCATGTAATTGCTACAGAGCTCTAAGACTTCTGGTCCGGTCTATTGTTGAAGCCCAAGGCAAGGGAGGTTTAGTAGTCGAACGACTGTCTTGGTGACAATGAAGGTGTATACTCCTGGGGTGGGATAGGCATGTGGGGAATGAGAGTCTGTGAGCAGTGGGCATAAGTGGATCCTAGGAGAAAATCCTTCCTCTGTAACTGTGTTTCTTCCCGTTGACCTTGTCTAGCCTAGGATTACCTGCCCGATGGAGCTTGGTCCCAGCTCGGGGGTGACCCACTACTGAGAGTGATGAGCAGCATGGTCTAAGACTGGGAGGTTCATGGAAGGTCTACATGCAATTGGTGGAATTACTACAATTTCAAAGATAACTATCATTTTGTGCTTAATATTATGTTTTGCATGCCTGTGATGATTATATATTATCATGTATTCTGTTGCGCATAAGAATTATTGTTAATGTCCTTGATGATGTGTATTAGCAGTAATCATGTGCTTACTCTGAGTTGTTTAGTTAAATCTGTTAATTAATTTTAATATGCATGTTTTATATATGAGTATGAGAATGTTCCACGTAGTAGCATTACCCTGACAAGTGGGTTGATGGTTGGGGATGTTACAATATGGTATCAGAGCTCAAAAGGCTACATTAAGGTTGTGCAAGGTAGCGTTGCCCAGCCTGTTGGTGGTCAGGAATGTTACAATCTGGTATCAGACCCATGGTTACAACACTGAGCCTGGATGGGCCATGTTAGTGGAAGTTGAAGCAAGAGTTTCAGAAAGAATTGTTGTAAAAGTAGACAAAATTCGAGTTCTGAGCCAAGGTCTCAATGCTGAGCCTGAATGGGCTGGATAAGTGGTCATTAGACCAAAGGTTTCAGGTGGAAATTGTGTTTGGAAGAACCAATTTTTGGACCTTATAATGTTCTAGAGTGCCAAGGAGTCACTTGGCTGTTTTACAAAGCTCAGGAGGTGTAGCGACATTATAAAACCCACAACCGGTGTGGTATATGGACATAGGGAGAGAGATATCTCAACACCGGAAGCATTGGAGCCATAGGATATATTCGGGAGGAAAGGAGAACCATCACGATCATCAGATTTGGAGAAGGTGCAAGAGAGTTATCCTGGAAACCTTTCAGGGATTCGACTATCAGGAGAAATGAGGTGTACTGATGCACAAACTCCCGAAAATCAAAACTCTGAAAACTCAAGAAAGATCTACATCATAGATCGGAGGATGAAAAATTGACCATTGGATCAAGTAGAAGGTAGATCGTAATTTCAGAATTTTGGCAATCGGGAGAAACAAGATGTGCGGATGCACGAACTCTTGATGCCCGAAATTCCAAAACGAAAAGCAAGCAGGGTGGGACCCGATGACATCGTCGAAGGTGACATGGACCTCCCTGGATCTGGCACGTGCCACTGCCTTAGTTGGTGAATGTTGTACTATGTGGGCCCGAGGATAAAGTAAATCGAAATTTCGGATGTCAGAATATTGGGAGGAAACAAGTGTGGGAACTCCCGAGGTCCGAAGTCTAGAAGTCCCGAAGTCCTGAAACTTCGAAGACGGAAAGACCACCATGGATTTCAATCGTTGGATGATGGGTAAATGTGGGCCGTTGATCCACTTGACTTCGCGAGTTCGGAAATCGGAACTCTGAGAGATAGTTGTATGTGCTTTGAAATCTCCGAAGGTGAAAGCCTGAGTAGCACCTAGTAGTTTAGTGTTTGGTCACAACCCGTTATTGCATGGGCTAGGGACTAAGAAAAAAGGGGGCTATAACCCTAAATTTATAGATCCGAGCAGAGCTCAGAAGATTGAACTCTAATGGGCACAGAAAAGAGATAGATAAGGAAGGAAATCTGAGGAAGATCATTGAAAAATTGCAGAAAGATGCCCAAACTCACCGAGCAGATAGCAGAAAGCTAAGAAAAGTTTAGGAAAAACAAGGAGAATTCAACGTAAAGTTGTTAAAGAGTTTGCAAAGAATATAAAAGAAGTTGGATAAGGAGAGTGACTCGAGTAGAACAGGGAGTCACTGAACTTCTGAGGGGAGAAGCAAATCAAGGAGTGCTGGTAGACACCATCATCACTCCCAAAGTCACTCCAAGAGAAGGGCACACAGTAGTTCAAGCCCATCTCCTACCAGAAATCACAGGAGATATGGAGTGGATGAACTGAAGGGCGAAATGAATAAGATTAAACCTCCTACATTTGATGGAGAACATAAGAAGGAGGAATATGTTGAAACATGGTTTCTCGGCATGAGGAAATATTTCCAACTGCAGAATTATTCCTCTCATGCAGAAGGAAGAATTGTGATGTATCAACTTAAAGGAAAAGCATCCATGTGGTGGGATCAGCTTGTGCAGGTGAAACACATTTGGAAGGAATTCAAGAGGTATTTCGAGAATAAATACTTGACTAAGAGATATTATGACAGGAAGATGAAAGAGTTCTTTGAACTCAAGCTAGGCAGCATGACCATTGATGAGTATGAATGAAGGTTTCTGGAATTGTTGAAGTATGTTTCGTTCATCAAGGATGAGACTGTGAAGATTCAAAGATATCTAAGTGGATTGCCACCTTCCATTGGTGACAAGATTCAGTATGATGACCCTTAAACTATGGAAGAATGGAAGAAACGATAAGGAGGGGAAAATGCTTATATGAACAACAAAAAGAAAACCCTACCTTCCAGAAGGCTTGGGAAGACAAGAAGAAGTTCAAGAAAGAGAAGAGGAAGAAACGAACTAAGTCATCCTTTTTCAGAAATAGTCCTCAGGGACAACCATCTTTTAGAGAGCCCAAAAAGGCTAGAATGGGTGGACAAATGCTGAGACAGGCACCTGTGGAGTATTGGGGTTGTAAAGGAAACCATAGGTATAGAGATTGCCCCCACAGAAATGATAAAGTGAGAATTTTCCACAATGTTAAGCAAGACGAAATAGTGGAGGACATGGGTAGTAGAATGCCAAGGATCTATGGGGCCCTGGACAACAAGCAAGATGAATTTCAGTCACACATGATTGAAGTGGAAGGTATGATTAACAACTGACCATTTACTATTTTAATTGATTCAGGGGATAGCCATAGTTATATAAATCCTAGAGTGGTGAAAAGTTTGCATTTATCAATAAGTAAACATGAAAAGTCTTGGTTAGTGCAGCTGGCTACAGGAACCAAGAGGAAAGTCACTAAGTTGGTTAAGTCATGTCCTGTGGACATGAATGGACTGACCATGAAGGATAAATTGAACATTCTACCTTTAGGCTCTTATGACTGTTTAATTGGGATGGATTGGTTGGACTAGCACCATGCCATCCTGGACTGTCGTAATAAGGCATTCACTTGCCTGGATGAGGAAGGGAATCGGAAAACAGTCCAAGGAATTCCCAGATTTATTGCTATCAGAGATATCTCAACAATGCATCTGAAGAAGTGCTACAGAAAAGGTTGTCAATTATTTGCAACCCATGTGGAGGAAACACCTAAGAATAAGGTGTCAAGTTTTTGGCATCATGCAGTACTAAAGGAGTTTGAATATGTATTTCAGGAGGTACCAAGATTACCTCTAAAAAGAGATATTGACTTATCTGTAAAGTTGATGCCTGGAGCAACTCCAGTATTGAAAGCTCCTTATAGAATGAGTACGCCAGAGCTGAAAGAACTGCAATTGCAACTTGAGGAGCTTCTGAAGAAGGGGTACATACGCCCAAGTGTGTCACCTTGGGGAGCCCCGGTTCTATTCATGAAGAAGAAGGACAGAACGATGAAATTATGTATTGATTTCAGACAATTGAACAAAGTGACTATAAAGAACAGGTATCCTCTACCGAGGATTGATTACCTCTTCGATCAGTTGAAGGATGTGAATATATTTTTGAAGATAGATCTCAGGTCGAGATAGATCTCAGGTCGAGATATCACCAGGTAAGGATAAAGGATGAAGACATCAACAAGACCTCCTTTAGAACAAGGTATGGTCATTATGAGTTCATAGTGGTGCCATTTGGGTTGTCAAATGCACCCACTATTTTTATGTGCTTGATGAATGGTGCGTTCAGGGACTATCTAGACAACTTCGTCATAGTCTTCCTAGATGACATTCTTGTGTATTCCAAGTCAGAGGAAGAGCATGAACAACATCTTAGTATGGTGTTGCAGGTTCTAAGAGAGCACCAATTGTATGCCAAGATGAGCAAGTGCTCATTTTATTAGGAGAATATCCATTACTTGGGGCATATTATTTCGAAGGATGGGATAGTTGTAAACCCTGAGAAGATTGAGGCCATTAGAGAATGGTCAGTGCCCAAGAATGTGACAGAAGTTAGATCCTTTATGGGTCTAGCTGGCTATTACAGAAGGTTCATCACAGGGTTCTCGAGGATAGATCACCCTATCACTTCCCCACAAAGGAAGGAGAAGAAGTTTCAATGGACAGAAGATTGTGAGAAAAGCTGTCGGTGATTGAAGCAACTGTTAACCAGTGCTCCAATCCTGAGGATTGCAGATCCAAATGAATATTTTGTGGTATGCACTGATGCATGCAAAGAAGGATTGGGAGGATTCCTCAGTTAGAAGCAGTTCGTAATCTGTTATGAATCCAGAAAGTTGAAAGAGCATAAAAGGAACTATGCAACTCATGATTTGGATTTAGCGGCCATCGTTCACGCTCTGAGGAAATGGAGACATTACCTCATGGGAAGGAGGTTTGAATTGAGAAAAAACCATAACGGTCTAAATTATTTGTTTGACCAACCAACCTTGAACGCTAGGCAGAGTAGATGGTTGGAATTTCTCTGTGAATATGATTTTGATATCAAGCATATCAAAGGGAAGGAGAACAAAGTGGTTGATGCAATCAGTAGGAGAGTACACAAATTACATGCTACATCCATTAGCATGTATCAGACTGATATAAAGAGAAGAGTTTTGGAAGTTGCAAGTGCCGACTTGTAGTATAGGGAATTGGTAGCGAAGCTACAACAAGATAAGACGCTGCAAGGAGTGGAAGATTATAATCTAGGAGCTAATGGAATACTTATGTACAAGAACTGAGTTTATATACCTAATGTCCAGGATTTGAAACTTGTGATTCTAAAATCAATGCATAACATGCCTTATGCTGGGCACCCTGGATATCAGAAGATTGTGGCAGCAGTCAAGAGCCGTTACTTTTGGCCAGGTATGAGGAAAGAGATTGTTGAATACATCGCCAGATGTATGGAGTCTTAGAAGGTTAAAGTTGAGCATAGGCACCTAGCAGGGTTGTTGCAACCTTTACCCATTCCTGAATGGAAGTGGGAAGTGGTGACAATGGATTTCATCACTGATTTGCCCAGAATAGGCAAGCACCATGATTCGATCATGGTGGTGGTGGACAATCTTACGAAAGCTACCCATTTCATTCTGTTAAAGATTACTCACAAGGAAGCAGAGGTTGCTGATATTTTTATGAAGGAAGTGGAACGATTACACGGAATTCCCAAGACAATTGTGTCCGACAGAGACCCAAAATTTACCTCAAATTTCTGGAAAGGGTTATTCAAGGGATTCAGAACGAATCTGAATTTTAGTACAGCCTATCATCCTGAGTCAGATGGGTAGACAGAGTGGGTGAATTGAGTGATAGAAGACATACTGAGGATGTATGTGATGGACAAACCATCAAAATGGGAAGACTACCTGCACTTGGTAGAATTCGCCTACAACAATGGGTATCAAGCATCATTGAAGATGAGCCCATTTGAAGCACTTTATGGAAGAAAGTGCAATACCCCAGTAAGTTGGGATAATCCAGCTGACATAGCAGTAGTTGGGCCAGAGTTGCTCAAGGAAATGGAAGAACAGATGCTAAAAATTAAGCAGAATTTGAAAGTTTCCCAAGACAGGAAGAAATGTTATGCTGATAAAAATAGAACCCATAGAGAGTTTAAAGTGGGTGATCGTGTTTTTATGAAAGTAAAAGACAATAGAAGTTCCTTGAGGCTGGGAAACTGTTCCAAGTTGGCAGCCAGATTTTGTGGGCCATTTGAAATCCTAGAAAGGATTGGGCTAGTTACATATATGCTTGCATTACCTGCATCCATGATTGTACATAATGTGTTTCATGTTTCATTACTTAAGAAATATATACCTAATCCTAATCATGTGATTCAGGTGGAACAAGAAGGTGTCTTGCAAGTGCATCCTGTGCACATTTTGGACCGGAAAAGAAAACAGCTCCAAAATCGAGCCATAGGGATTGTAAAGGTCTAGTGGACCTGGTACGGCCCTGAGGACGCAACATGGGAGCATGAAGATGCAATGCAGGTAGAATACCCGCATATTTTTTAAGATTTTGGAAATCTTGTTGATGTTGTGTGAAAGTTGCATTGAGGACAGTGCAAAAATAAGGGGAGGGGATTGTAATATCCCAAGGATGTGCTCCAATTGCATAATGAATTGTAATCTTGTCTTATAGGCTGGTGAGCCAGGTTTATCTAAGCTGGTGGTTTTATGTGTTTATTAGGCCAGAGAGCCTAAGTGTTGAAGGCCAAGAGACTAATTTTTGTACACGTAATGATGCACATTATTAATATAAAAACACCTCTGTGTGTGGACCGACCATGATGAATGAGTGATGGGGGACTAAGATTCCACAAATTTTGGGTAAGGGAGAGGGGGATGAAAGGTTGGGAGAAGGGCTAAGCTTAGGAGCTTAAGACCTTGGGGATAATAATTGAATATTATTCCAAAGATGTGTAAATGTTTATGTTTTATCCTAAGTTCCTGGAAGGGGGAATGTGTGCAAAATGGGGAGCATGTAGCCCCAAGGAGATAGGTGTCGACTTGGGTGCATGTAGTTAAAACCAGAGAAGGGAGCTGTGTTGGGGGTTTGACCTTCCATTCTCTATCCTACATCTGAACTCGCGGGTGTCTAGGATCGACCTCTGTTTCAGTGTTTGTTCTAGGAAATCCTTACCTGAACCATTAAGCCTCTATGTGGAATCTATGTACACCTCATGTATCCCTGAAACTTGAGTCGTGAGTCTGTCCTATATTGCTGGTTGGGAGAACCCAATGTCCCGTAATTTCTGAGCCTTGTTATGCTATAGTGTCCATCTTTCACCAGTTTGGGAAAACCCGTGTCTGTGTTTCCCGTGGACTGTTGTGGCCACACAGTGCTTGACTGCATGTGGCTTGATAGCTAGTGTATGTTAGTGTTGAGCCTTGTAGTTGCCCGACTGCATTGGAAACTGAGTTGAAATAAATAGGTTGTCTAGCCTGTGTGTAACACTCTCTCCAAGTGAGGGAGGTGGTTGCGGTTGAAAAGAACAGGTCACCAAACCTGTGAGCAACTCTCCCCGGGTGAGAGAGTTTTCTCAGGAAGTAAGAACTCCTAGAAGGGGTCCTATAGCTGCTACAAAATTCTAAGACTTTCGTTCTAGTCTATTGCTGAAGCCCAAGGCAAGGGAGGTTTAGCAGTCGAAGGACTATCTTGGTGACAATGAATGTGTATACTCCTGGGGTGGAACATGAATGTGGGGAATGAGAGTCTGTGAGTAGTGGGCATAAATGGCTCCTGGGATAAAATCCATCCTCTGTAATTGTGTGTCTTCCCATTGACTTTGTCTATCCTAGGATTCCCTACCCGGCGGAGCTTAGTCCCATCTCGGGGGTGACCTACTGCAGAGAGTGATGAGCAGTGCAGTCTAAGACTGGGAGGTTCGTGGAAGGTTTGCACGCAGTTGGTGGAATTACTACAGTTTCAAAGATAAGTATCAGTTTGTGCTTGATATTATGTTTTGCATGCCTGTGATGCTTATATGTTATCATGTATTCTTTTGTGCATATGAATTATTGTTCATGTCCTTGATGATGTGTATTAGCAGTAATCATGTTCTTACACTGAGTTATTTAGTTAAACCTATTAATTCATTTTAATATGCATGTTTTATATATGAGTATGATAATGTTCTGCGTAGTAGCATTACTCGGCAAGTGGGTTGATGGTCGGGGATGTTACAATATGGTATTAGAGCTCAAAAGGATGGATTAAGGTTGTGCAAGGTAGCGTTTCCCGGCCTGTTGGTGGTCGGGGATGTTACATAGACTCTTACACTCGACTCAACTGGGGGGTMTATTCGATAGAGCTAACTATAACCTACAACATCTCCCCCCCCCTTAATTCCTTTCTCATCCTGAGAAATCGGGGGAGTATGAAAAAATTTATAAAATTTTCTACTAAGTCCTTCTGAGGTTATTACAAAATGATAATAAGAAAGATAGAAGAGAAAATATTGATGAGGRTTGTTGCTTTATAGCTTTTATGGTTGCTTGCTTGTGTCCTGAAGAATATTCCATTCATGTATCTATACACCAGTTGGAAAGGGTATTATTTCTGTGGGAATACATGATTCTTCAAACCCTTTGAGGATGACTTGTTTCATTTTTAATTGATAGTTGTCAACTGGTATGTTTGATTCAGAGGGTGTAGGATTGAAAAAATGAAAGCTTTTCTTGTAGGATGATGGTTCTTTTGACTGCTCTACAAGTGCTTGTGATAAATTTTGAAATTTTTTTTGATAAATGGTCGGGGTTGAGAGTAGAAAATGTGCAAAGAACACATTCCATTCCTCGACTGTATGTTGTGCCTCTATTTCCATTTTATTCATTTTCCTTAAAAGTTCTAATTTTTTCATTAAAGGGGCTTCATTCACCAAGGTCGACTCTAGGTTGAAGATTTTATTTGTTTCCTCAATTTTTTATTTTATTTTGTCAAGGTTCTTAATGGTTTGGTATATTACCATCTGATATTTACTTGCTTCCTTTAACCATTCTCTTTCTTGTCCCATTAAGTCTACCTCGGCTACTCGTCCTTTTGTTAGATGGCTGGAGATAACCTGCTTAGACTTTGCATCAGTATCAAAAAGTCGAGTTGCTTCTAAGTCAACGACTACATTTTTATGTATTTTAAGTTTGTCATATGCATCAGATAAATATGTGGGCCAATTTTTAAGTATTTTGCTCAAAGTGGTTTCATGTGATCTGCCCTTCTAGAATTGATCATGAATTCCCTTGAATTTTTTCACTTCAGATTATAATTTTTTTGTCCTTTGTCGGGCAAGAGCTTATTGGTTAGTTCTTACTTTCCGACTGCTTTGTTGTTTTAGATCCTTATTTTCTTGCCACAAATGTTGGATTTAGGCTTGGTTATTGGCCACTATACTTATAATTGCATGGATTATATGTTTTATTGCAGCTAGAGGGTCCACACCTTTAGTTTGATGTTCCAGGCCTAACTTTTCTTTTGGTAAAAGTGTGGTATCTTTTAGTACCTGTTTTTCTTTACTTCTTCTATCCATAAGTCGACTACCATCTCTCGTAACTCTTATCCATATGACCATTGCTTCCTTAGATACTTCAGTATATAGTTCCATGATTTGTTCATTTGATGTGACCTTGGGATTGAATATTGTTTCTGTAGGTTGTTCTATCGAACTGACTGATTTGAATGTGGGGTTGATGTTCATCTTATGCTTAGTCTTCTTCTTTTTTTGGCCTTTTCCTCCATGTTCCTTTTGCTTTTCGGGCTCAACGCCAGTGCCTTTATTATTATCATTTTTTTCTCGAGTCTAGTCAATGTTTTCCTTTGTTTCTTCTTGATTAACTGTTTCTTAGTGACCTGACGTTCTTCCTAGCCTTGTGGGATGATATGATTTGTATTGGTGTTGTTCTCAAGGGAGTCTAGATGATTCGTATGAGGATTTATTGGGGATGGATGTCTAGGAGACAGATCTATATTTAGAATATTTGCAAGTTCAGACCTGGGTTGTATTTCATTAGTATTGATGTCGACTGGTCCTTGAGTATCTGGGCTTGTTGCTTCTATTATGTGTTCAACTAATTGTTTTTGTTGGTACTGGTCATTTTTTCATTAGGATAGGAATATCATAACTTCTTCAATTACAACATTCGACCTATTATCGATATTTGTTTGGTTAGTTCCCGTTGGCCCTGGGTTATGGAAGGAAGTGAAGATCAAGGAATAAAAGGGAGAAAGCAAACTTCGTGGAAGACACAGTAACTGATACTGGGTCGAAGTGAGCAAAAGAGTAGAAAAGATGGAGCGAAGCTCGAGAAAGCAAGTTGTTGGAAGAGGAGATTGAGAATGATGAGTCAGAAAGAAAGAAGGATCGAGGACAACTCAGCAAGTGGGAAAAGCCACCGTTGGATGTTGTGGAACACCGCGTGGGAAGGAAATAAAGATAGGCTGGTGAAGCCCTGAAAACATGGGTCAATTTGACCTAGGGTTTTGGTATCTAGGGTTTTGACACCTAGGTTTAGGCCTAAGGATGTCAGTGAGATATTGTAATGTATAAATAAAGGTCAAGAGGACTTGGGTCGGGTTGGTACAAGTTGGTATGATGTTGTCGTTACTATTGTTGTGAGTGAGTATTGTATTGTAAGAGAGAAGTGTTGAGTGTGAGAGCCTTCTGGTATTGTAAGATCTTCAACTGGGTGCGAAGTTCAAGTCCTATAGTTGGGTGCGCAGGAAGGGGAGAGAGAGAGGGAAAGAGAGAAAGAGAGAAGGAAGAAGAAAATCTGCTACCTGAGAGTGTAGACAAGAAATGTATGTTTTGTTCTAATATATTATAGCACAGTTTTGTGGACGTAGCCCTAGAGAGAGGGTGAACCATGTATATCTTGTGTCATATGTGTATGATTGATGCTTTGATCTCTATCATTGTTATTATATTGTTGCATTGTTTTATTAGATCTGATAGATAGTTGAGCCTGCTAGATCTGCACTGCTAAGTGAGTTGTGCATATTATTCTGTTTTGTAATAGATCCACTTGATATTTCCCTTGGTTGTACACATCTCTGTCCTGCAACCCCCTCATAGCTACTTCAGGTGAGACTGCATATGCTTCACAGGTGCTGCCAAAAGGGCAAGTAGTTAGGGCTTGTTGGTGCACTCTTGGAGTTGAACCTTGGGTCTGCCCCTGTGCCAACAAATGGTTCTATTGCCTGGACATGAATCTTCTTGAGGGAATGTCAAGGTGGTTCCCATCAAAGACATAGATTCAGAAGTGGATAGAGGATCAAGAGAAGGACTTCATTGAAGCCCAAAATAAGAACCCGAATCTAAGTATAGAGCCTTGGTTAGGAAGGTATATATTCATCGACATATTCTTTGGAGGAATCCACCAACAGTTATATGAGTGGCTAGCTAGACTAGCAGATACCCAGTTTGAGATCAGATCTAGATCTCCTATAGTTTGGATTTCGGCATTGATCAAGAAGGTCAAGAGGGTTGATAACGTCGTGTCATGAGCAGTAGATCACTGGTTCGATAGCACCATTGGAGGGTATATCACCGAATTTGTTGTTGACAGAGTAGAATCATATAGCCAAGCTGAGAGATATTTTTTCAAGGGACCTAGAGGGAAATTTTTACATTTTCTGAAGCTAAGGATCAAGATGTTATTGCATGAGAAGAACATCTTGAAGATCCAGTAGATTGGTTGGATTTGAAGAGGTTAATGTTCAAAAATTTGAACAGTGACAACGACACAAAAGCAGACCATACGCGCAGTGGGAAGGTGTTCAGAGAAGTGCATATTGCGAACTTGTTTAAGAAGAACTAATGGGATGAGTGTTTCTATAGTGGAGAAGAAGCAGATCTGACAGACAAAGAGAATTCAGAGGAAGGGAAAGCTGAAGAAATTCGTCGGGATGAGCCATAAACCTCAGGAACTATGCAGACTATTGAAGTAAGAATTATTATCCCTCCTGTTGGTTCAACCATATTAAGCAATCAAAGTAATCAGAGTCACCAGAGCATTCAAATCACTGTCACTAGCAGTTTAGCATATACTCAGATAGGAAACCTAGGAATATCTATGGTGGATGAGATGAGGATTCCTATCTTTAGGGGAGATGGATCTGAAGATCCAGATCAACATTGGTTCTTGTGCGAAGTTGTGTGGAACATTAAGAATGTCACTGACAAAGCTGTCAAAAGAACTCAGTTCAGTACAACTCTAAGAGATCGCGCACTAAGCTGGTACATGAAGCTTGTCCAAGGACTTGCGCAACCTAAGCCATTGAATGAGATCAATAACGCGTTGATTGCAGAGTTTAAAAAAACTAATTTAGAGTCCCAATGTATTACAGAACTAAAAGAGATCAAACAGAAGGTAGTTGAACCTGTTTGGGAGTTCGACCAATGATTCAAGACCTTAATTGGTCGTTTGACTTTCCAAATCCCAGATGAGCAGAACAAAGAATGGTTCAATGCTACCCTATTAGAACACATCAGAGTTCCCCTGATGCAATAGAAGATTTATTCATAAGAGGAGGCATTGGAGATCACCATGAAACTGGAATCATCCCCCATGGGAGAATCCAACTCGGGTATGAGCCAAATCTTGAGCCAACTAACCAATTTATCTCTGCAAGTCGAGGATATGAAAAAAGACAAGGGAAAGGCCAAAAGAGAAGACATTTGGTGTGTCAGATGTAGATTAGAAGGCCATGACAAGGAGCATTGCCCCCTGTTTATGAATACCTAGCCTTGGGAGCTCTGAGCCCTTTGAAGCAAGTCACATTACCCTGGTGCGAAGTATGCAGAAACAAAAATCACCCTGGTGAGTACTACTACATGCAGAAATACGTTCAGACACCCACAAACTTGTACTGCACATTCTATAAGTCTGTAGGGAATGATGATAGGGATTGTGGGGCTTACGATCTTATGCATGATAGGTCAAGAGACATATATAAGATTCAAGGCCAAGTACAACAAGAAGGGAACACTACGCAGTATAACTCCCTAGGAAGAGGAAACTTCAATCCTCGTGGTGGATTCTGAGGAAGAGGACAAGGAGGAGGAATGGGTTGAGGCTGAGGACAGATCATCTGTTACAACTGCGCACAACCAGGACACTTAGCAAGGGACTGTCAGAACCCTTTCACTACTTACAGCTATTGTAGCTCGTGTGTTGCTCGCTAAGCTTCAGGAAATATGAGGACCTCAGTAGAACCCACAAGTGCAGATGATATATGCTGAACCTCGCGGAGAAGATCCTAGAGTCATTGTTATCACTCGATGAGGCACTGCTACAGGAGAAGATAGAATGACCCAAGGAAAGACTACATATGATTCAAGAATTAAGAAAGCTGCAGAGAAGATCCGGACCTTTGAGGCAAAGAAAGAAAGACAAATATTTGAAGAGGAGACACAAGATCTCAAAGGATATCAAGATTCTTCATCAAAGACTTGACCAGAAGTAAGAGAATATGGAATGCCTTGGGCATTTGATCAGTCTGTTTCACCAAAAGAAGGAAAATAGGTAAGCAAGCTCATGAAATTTTTATGCACTTGTATTAAGTTGATTTAGGATGAAAGCATTGTACAAGAGCTACATAACTTAATCAGACAATATGAGCTAGGAAGGATAGACCCCTTACTGAATAGAGCAGTACACCAAATTGGAAAAAAGAGAAGGACAAATAAGGAGTTACATTTGAATGCTCAAATAGGAGAGTATGATATAGATTATGTAGTCCTCGACTTAGGGTTGGAAGTTAATGTCATGGCGACGAAAACCTGGGCACTGATGGGAAAGCCAAAGTTGATCTATTTCCCTATCAGACTTAGGATGTCTAATCAGCAAGCTGTCAGCCCATTTGGACGATTGGAGCATGTCTTTGTGGACATCGACGGAGTAAGAACATTTGCATATTTTGAGGTAATTGAGATAGTTGATGATAGTTTCCCTTACCCAGCGTTGTTAGGAATTGATTGGGCCTTCAATAACTCTACTGTTTTTTATCTGAAGAAAAAACATATGGCATTTGAGAGAGATGGCCTTAGGGTCATTTCACCCTTAGATCCAGATGAGGATCAGTGCTACACAGAGCCCATCAGAGAAAAAGACCGTGCATACAAATTGGAGAACATATACAAACTAACAACTAAACAACATGATTACATCAATCCTACAACCGATGGAAACTTAAGTTGGCAAAGTGACAATGCATTTTCATCATATTCAGAAGAAGCACTAGAGAACTGATAGAACCAGTTGTATGAAGTCTCTACAAGGATATGTGCTAGATTAACTAGAAAAGTTTGTTGGATCAGCACAACAGTGAGTAACTTACCCACGTTTGACGATCTGAATCCATTATAAGCATTCCTATCAGACTTTGAAGCAAGTGTACCAAAAAAACAGAGGTTGTTGGAACTGGATGAGGCCCTGAAAGCCACACCAGTAAGATGGTGGGGGACACATCAAAGAAACATCACAGAATGGATACAATGTCATACTTTGATGACAGCATGGTTCTCAGCACAAGAAAAAAGTTGTGAAGTAAGGTACACAGGTCGAAGCTGCTCGAAGGACCATGTATGAAGCTGCGAAGAGGCATGGAGCGAAATTCATAGAGATCAATGGGTACACAGATTCATTAATACGCTAGACACGATTCCTATCAACTGGTACCTACAAGAGGAGTTGTGCCTCATCACTACAGATTGGGAAGGTATGAATCAGAATTTTGTAACCACCTTTTTATTTGAAATTCTATACCCCTCAGTAGATCAAGCATTACAGATTGTGAGATAGAAAGTATTTGAGGAAGCATCTAGCCTTCCTTTGGCACAAGAAGAGGACGAATGGACTACACCTCTCCAGAAACTACAAGCCTGTTACAACATCAATGCCGATGAAGATGACGATCCGAGGAAGGTGAACATCATAGAAATAGAATGCCAGAGAGATGTGGAAGGACCAAGAGTTGAACTACCATTTATTGGTCATCCAATAAAGATCCAAAAGGTCAATATTGGAACAGAGGAGACACCGAAGCTTTCCAATGTCGGAGATTATTGGGTTGCTGCTACCATTGACAAGATTACAGAGTTGCTACACGAGTATCAAGACTTGTTTATGACCAAGTTCATTGATATGAAGGGAATCAAAGGACCTATGGGTGAGATGAGGATACCTTTGAAACCATATGCAAAACCAGTCAAACAGAGACCCTACAAACTGAACCTAAAATACAAATAAAAAGTGAAGATTGAGCTCAATAGAATGATGGAAGAAGGCATTATAGAACCTGTCGAAGAGTCGTAGTGGATAAGTCCTATGGTATTACAAAACAAGAAGAGAGGAGAGATCAGGATATGTGTAGATCTTAGGAAGCTGAATGATGCTTTTTTGCATGACCCTTTCCCTACACCATTCACTGACGAAGTGTTAGATAACCTGGGAGGCCAGGAGGTGTATTCTTTTACAGACGTTTTTTCAAGATACCATCAGATCCGGATTGACAAGGAGGACAGCCATAAGACCATGTTCACAACAGAATTGGGATCATATCAGTATACAGTCATGCCATTCGGATTGAAGAATGCTCCAACCATCTTTTACAGGGTGGTGGTCGAAGCGTTCAAAGAGTTTTTGCATAAATTTCTAGAATCATATTTTGATGACTGGACTGTTTTTAGTTTGTTGAAAAATCATATTCAATGTCCAAGGCTAATGTTGGATAAGTGCAGGTAGTGTCAAATTGCTTTGAATATGAAGAAGTGCATCTTCTTCTCACCATTTGGAGTACTTTTAGGACATATTGTATGCAAGGAGGGATTGTTGGTTGATCCATCAAAAATTGCCATTATAGTTGATTTGCCACATCCTACTTCAGTCAAACAACTGCACACTATGCTGGGACATACTGGCTATTATCGAAAATTCATCAAAGGATATGCCCAGATTACAACACCCATGGAGAAGCTTTTGAAGAAGGAATGCCATTTTAATTGGACAGAAGAGTGCCAATAGATCTTCGACATGATGAAACAAAAGATGGTTACTACGCCCATTCTGGTTTTCCCAGATTGGAGTAAAGAGTTCCATGTGCATGTAAATGCATATTCCATTGCACTAGGAGCTATGTTAGCACAACCAGGAACATGAGGCATCGATCACCTGCTAGCCTTTGCTAGAAGGAAGCTATCAACAACAGAAATTAACTACACCACTACAGAGAGAGAAGGATTGGCCATGGTGTACGCTCTGCAGAAGTTCCGCCACAACTTGTTGGGGGGACACTTTAAAATGTTTACAGATCACTCCACATTGAACTACATGGTCAACAAGCCAATGTTGGGGGGGAGAATATGTAGATGGCTACTGCTGTTTCAAGAATATGATTTCGAGATCGTGGTTAAACCAGGAAGAATGAATAAAAGTCCTGACCACTTGTGAAGGTTGGAACATGGCAAAGATCCCACCAGTTTGGAGGATACACTATTGGATGCACAATTTCTATCTATTAGAAGGATTGATGATCACTTCGCAGATATAGTCCAGTTCCTGTCAACAAGAATGAAACCTCATGAGTGTACAATTCCTCAGAAGAAACAACTAGTAGCACGCACTGCAAAATTTTCACTTATAGTTGGACAACTATACAAGATGGGACCTGATGAGATATTACAAAGGAGTATTATGGAGGAAGAGTGCCCACTAATCCTCACAAAATCTCATGAAGGAATTGCAGGCGAACACTACGCAGGGAGAGAAACTGCGCAGAAGGTGTTGCGAGCTGGCCTTTGGTGGCCTACCTTACACAGAGATGCTAAAGATTATGCCAGAGCATGCGATGTATGTCAGGGAATTGGGAAACCAACTAGAAGAGATGAAATTCCATTAGCAATGTAGATGACCCTTCAATCCATTGAGAAGTGGGCCATTGACTTCGTGGGACCTATAAACCCACCAGGGAAGTGCACGTGAGCAAGATACATCATTACTGCAACAGAATACTTGACAAGATGGGTTGAAGCAAAAACAGTTAAGGACTGTAGTGCCACTATAGTTGTACGCTTCATATTTGATGACATCATAACTGTTATAACCCTAATTTTCACCAGACATGCTTACCTGGCATCAAGCCATCTCAGATTCCTTCTTTTCCAAAACACTAATGAACAACTCTTCTTAAAAACCTCCTTTATAAAGGCCCACACGCCCTTCTCCATTACTACATGCATGTACACGCTAGCTGACCCAAGACAACCCACGTGTACCTACAAAAGCACGAAAAAAGGAAAGTTGCTGATGGAACACACAACTTTGGGTAAGTTAACTAAACCTTTCAGCCATGCATGGCCGGTCATTCGACCAAATACCTAGCTCCTTCTAGCCTATAAAAGAAGGGGTAGGGGTCCCATTTGAAGGGAGGAAAATCATAGTAAAGAAACTATACCCAATTGAGAATTCCCTTTGTCCCAACCTTTAGCCATCCTTGTGCAAAGAGAAGTATAGAGAAAAGAAGTTGGAAGACAGTTGAAGAGGAGCCTAGGACTAGTTTCGAGGAGCAGTTTCGACCACATATTGTAAGTTTACTCTTGTGAATATTAATACAAAAAGGAATACTTTTCCCGTCCCACCATATCATGTGTTCAATTTGAATATTTATTTTATGAAATTGTCACAAATAGCCCAACAATTAGTATATGAAATGCATGTTCGTAGCTCTCTGTTTGTTCATGTGTGAATGCAGGTCAGCTTTGGGAGGAGGCTTGCCAAATCAAAGAGTGAGTGAAAGAGAAGGGATCGACATCAAACAAAGGACTTAAGGTAGAGTTATCACATCTTGTTTATACCTTTGTATTGCATGATTGTGGGGTTTTGTGTTGGGAAAATAGGAGAAAGTAGAGGCCTTTGAAATGGTCATTTTATGCATGCATGATTAGAGCCCTTAAATGCTAAGTCTGTAAGAGTGATTCCACGCACAACATAATTGGCAACCGTACTGGGGATCTCTAGGGTTTCTGGGAATATTTTTCTTGGGTATTTTTAAAAACTGGTTTCATTCCTTGTTTTTAAAGTTTCTGCAAAAGTCTAAGCTAACAGAGATTCTGGTCTTCCATACCAGTTATCTATGTTTCTTTGCTTGAATGCATTTTTTTTATGGGACCCACAAAGATACACGCGACCTATATAAGGTCTGCATGTGTGTACCCGTGCCCTACCTTCACACACCCCGCGTGTACAAGCTAGCTGATGAAGTGTCAGTCGTGTGTATGATTTCAGAATTTTTTTTTAGAGAGGCAGTCATCCTCTCCCTTGTCAGAAGTGATATTTCTTAGGGGTTTTTTGGAACTCATTCTAGTTTTTGTTGTTTGTAGTTTATAGCTTAGGTTCCACCTCAAATTGGTTTTGTTCTATGAAATTTTCCTTGAAGTGTTTTCTTTTTTCTGTCAAAGTAAGTTTATGAGTCTTCAAGAGATTCTGGTTCTCAATACCAGTAGTCTTTGTCGGTGCTTGATTTCTTGTTTTTTCATTTTTTGAAGAGATTCATAAGTACACGTGGCCTGTATAAGGTCTGCACGCATGTACACACGCCCTGACTTTACACAACTCGCGTGCACACGCTGGCTGTTGAACTGTCAGCAGCGTGCATGTGGACATTTTTTTTTTTAAGGAGAGGCAGTCATCCTTTCCTTTGTCAAGAGTTATACCTCTCAGGTTTTTGGGTCTCTGTCATAGCAGTTAGTAACTTAGGTTTGATCACAGCAATAGCTTTCTTTTTCATTAAGAATTTTTCCTCAAAAAAATTCTTTCATAGGGTTTTTAGACAAGTGTGAGAGTCCATTTTTAATCGCTTGTGTGTTATTTTCGGTGACTCTCTTGGATCTGTGCTTAGGCCAGAAGTTTTCTTGGTCTTTACTTGTCGATATTTTTCCTTTTTGCTTTGAGAGCATTCAAATAAAAAAAAATCTTTTATTTCTTTGTTTGGTTAAATAGATGTTGGTTTGCATTAGTAACCAGGAAAAGTCTTTTCATTCATAAGTTCTTGATGGTTTACTTAGACAATAAGTAGCTCGTAGTCGACTGAAATCCTATTTTGAGTTTATTTTTCAAAGATCTTAGAAAATTTTATTTTGAAAAGTTGGTTAAAGAATTTAAAAGATCAAATCTGAATTTGTCAAGAAGTTGTTTTGTTTCCATCTTTCTGTTTATCTTTCTTTTCGTCTCTCAAAACATCACTAGTTTCACTTTCATAACCTTTGACTTAAGACAAGCCATAAAAATTAACGCTAAATTTAAAATCAATTAGAATTTTTATGTTTGTAGGGTCAACCAACTAGTTTAGGGTTAGGGCCTTGAATTAGGTTGGAGAGGAAACTCTTCAAGGCCATTAAATCAAACATTGGAGTCTGAGTTAGGGAGTGTCCAAGTCCAGTATCGTGAAATTTATCCAGGACCCCCCTCTAACACAGGGCTAAACGTGAGGTCGCGTGCAAAAAGGTAGAGGAGATAACCCCTCCAAAGCCGGACCAATCGTAGTGGAGAACACATATAGAGGGCTTGTCTTGGGATTCTGTCGATTGCATTTGCCACGGAGCTTCATGGGTCTCGAATCCATTTGAGGTCCTCAGTTTTCTTTCGGACCACTTTCTTTCGATACACTTGATAGGTTTCGGGCTTGATACCCTGCTCATTGTGGTCTACCCAACTATCGACTATACCTGCCTGGTGACTGTTTTCACTGTGGCAACCTAGTTCCCTATCTTTTTAGAGACATACACAGGTGACTGTGGGGGTATACCATGGTACCTAGGACAAACATCAGACCACACTTTGCAGATTATACCCAGAGGGTGCTTCCATTTTCGAGTTGCAACTGGTAAGTTTCTCTAGTGTTGGTTGTTGTAACTATTCTTCCAACTAGTTAGACGTTTTCTTGATTTTCCTTTAGGAACTTTTAGTGTGTGCTCTCTTCTCCTTAGTTTTCCATAGTGAGTTAGTCAGTCATTGATTTGGGTCTCTGACCTAGGGTGGTAGACCACCCACTCCACCGATCGTGAGGAATTTTTGGTCCTTCGCTTAGAAACATGGAGCCGCCTCTTTATAGGCATTGTTTTGATACCATTGGTTTGCCAGATTCAGTGCGTGAGGCTTTTACGGACTTGAACAATCCCGCAAGGGGAGAACCTATGCATAGGATCTTCATGGCCAAATTTCTCGATGATACCAACCAAGGAACCCCTTCGCAAGAGGATTCTTATGCTTTTCCTTTCTTGGGAAACGTTGGTGTCCCTTTGATGGCCACTTTGTGCATTCCTGGATTGAATGTGGGACTACCGGTTTGGTTGGGTACCATTCCAAATGTCCTAAATGATATTGATGCTTCTCAGTTGAGCACCCTATGTCATGGGAACCATGTTGATGCCCCTTCATCAACAAAGTATTCTCCTCCTCCTTCTCTCGCCCCTGGTGAAAGTACAGTTACTAGTAACCGAAAGCCTAAATGAAGTAGACAAAGGAAGAATAGCAAGAAGAAATCACCAACCTATGCGAGTCATGTTGGAGAGAGGTACTCAACATCCCTAAGTCATGTTGAAGACCAGCAGCCAACCTCTGCAAGTCATGCTGGGGGCAAGCACCCAACCACTGCCAGTCACGCTAGGGGAAAAATTCCAATACCTTCTAATCATACTGGTAATAGTTCTGTAGCCTCTACGAGTCATGTTATCGATCCTTCACCAAGCTCTGCAAGTCATGTTAGAGATGTGCAACCAACCACTTCTATTCATGTTGGGGTCATTGATTCTTTTGGGAAACCTAGATGGATAGGACGTAAGCCTAAGTTCCCTTGTAAGCTTTGCAAGGGAGATCACCTTACTCATTTGTGTCCTGGCATTCCAGAGGTACAAAGATTGTGGTCCCTATCTACAAGATCTTATGATTCTAAGTCTTTTGAGGTTTCCTCACAGCCTATTCATCCATTGGTTGTGAAAGTGTTCATGCCGATGCAGTCATCGATTGATCCCACTCCTCTTTTGAGGGGTGAGGTGCCTTTAGACCTTGTAGTCTCTCAACCTATGCAGCCATTGGCTGAGAAAGTGGTCATGTTGATGCAGTCATCGACTGATACCACTCCTCTTTTGAGGGGTGAGGTGCCTTTAGACCTTGTAGTCTCTTAGCCTATGCAGTCATTGGATGAGAAAGTGGTCATGTCAATGCATTCATCGGCTGATCCCACTCCTCTTTTGAGGGGTGAGATGCCTTTTGACCTTGTAGTCTCACAACCTATGCAACCATTGGCTGAGAAAGTGGTCACGTCGATGCAGTCATCAGCTGATCCCAATCCTCTTTTGAGGGGTGAGGTTCCTTTAGACCTTGTAGTCTCTCGGCCTATGCAACCATTGGTTGAGAAAGTGGTCACACTGATGCAGTCTTTGGTTGATCCCACTCTTCTCTTGAGAAGTGATGTGTCTACCAACTATATTTTTATCATTTCTAGTTCAGGATTTTCATAACAAGGGGGCATTCCACTCATTCCGAGCACACCCCATCCAAGCCCTATGATGGTTTCCTTTGATTGGAATGACCTTGTTGAGCCTCATCTTCTTTCCTCTGCACCCTTTCAAATAAGGGTTGAAGTTAATTCAACAAACATTTATTGATGTATTGTGGATGAAGGAGCCTCTGCAAGTATTTTATCCTCCTCGGTTTGGAAATTTTTAGGTTCTCCCAAGCTTGTGTCTACTTCACATGAGTTGTTGTCTTTTGATAGATATCCTAGTGAATGTTTGGGGATTCTTCCTCAATTTCCTATCTTGTTAGGAGGGAATATTGTTCGTGTCGATGTTATAGTGGTGCAAGGCCCGTTAGATTTCAATATGCTTCTTGGGCGTGATTACGTATATGCTATGAACGTTGTGGTATCTGTGCTCTTCCAGGTGATGCATTTCCCTCACAATGGAAGCATTGTCACTATTGACCGGCTGGCATATGATAATCACCATCCTAATTCAATGTTAGTTCAGGCTGCCCCTTTATGTGTTCCTAGTGTTCGTGTAGAGTCCACACCACCATGGGTTAATTATGTGGCGTCTTATCCTCAGTGTTCAATTGCTTCTGAGCAAGAACCTATGCAATCATGTTTTCCTTCTCGAGACTTGGAATCCACAATTGATCCATTGATTTATCTAATGGGGGCATGGGATCCCTTGCTTCCCCCCCTTGATCCAAGTGGGCTTGAATACCCTTCTGAGTCTGATCTCGTTGTTTGTAGATCCTCAATCCCTCTTGCTTGTGATTCTTCACTGATAGACTCTACCTGATCCAAGTGGATATCGGTGGCCACCCACCTTCTCCAACTAGCCCAAAACATGTTTCTGGCAATTTTGGTAATTTACTATTTTTAGCAGTTTTTTCGGGTCCTAAACTTCTGGGGCCATTTTGAGGCCCTAAACGATGTTTTATTTGGTATGTTACTCTTGCAAAATAAATCTAATGATGCTATTTTTCCTCAAGCATTGTAGGCCTCGGATAGATCTTTCCAACGAGCTATCATACACCTAAAACGAAGATTGTATGCAAAAGTTATGACCCTGGGAAGTTGATGCACCAACTTACCCAAACGGGGCCCACATGACTTTTGGCGCTTCATCTCCCAGGGTTAGGTTTTTGGATGTCTAGGACTTTTGGCATTCCTATTTATTGTAAAAGGGCCTTCAGAGCCTCATTGTAATCATCTTCTTGCGAATGCGAGTAGCCGTCACATCTCTTCTCAGAGATAAGCTGCCACCATTCTAGCGAGTCTTTCACTCTGTATTTTTACAGTCTCTGTACATTTCTCTGATTAATAGAAATCGTGTATTACTGTATATCTGTGTTTATGGTTGTGTCTATGATACATTTTTGTTATATTATTGAATATCCGCAATATCTCTATACATTTGTTTATTATATCTCCGCTCTCATTTCATGCCGAAAATAATCCGGATCAGTGGTATCAGAGCAGGTGGCTCTTGATCATTTTTTCAGTGCATGTCCCCGACGAGGTCCAAGTATAACAAGTTGGGTCTCGAGCTTGTCTCTCTTGAGGAAAATTGCTCTCGCACACCCAATAAACCCTCAATGGCGGAAGAAAAGAAAAATGATGGAGCAGATGATCCTATCAGTCTGTTGCTTGAGCAAGCTCTCACACGACAGAGGGACGAAATGATGGAGAATTTTTCTCACATCCTTCAATGCCTACCGATAGCATCAGGCGCATCTTCATCAAGCAACCACTTTGGAGGCACCTCACCTTTCAAGGTACATGTTAATTTTGATATTCCCGTATTTGAAGGTCAAATAGATGCAGATGCCCTAGATAAATGGTTAAATCTACTAGAAGGTTATTTCTCTGTTCATAATTTTCCCGACAAGGAAAAGATCACCTTCGCACTCCTTAAGGCTCTCCCCCATGTCAAGCATTGGTGGGAAACTTACTGGGAGCAGAGTTCCACAGAGGATTCTGGAATATACGGAGCCGAGCCCACTTGGGATTTTTTTATGGATGCGGTAAAGGAACAGTACTACCCTGTTGGAAACTATGAGGACCAGTATATGAGATGGACCACACTGTAGCAAGAGAGGGGCCAGTCAGTTCTGGAGTTCACCAATAGCTTCCATACCTTGCGCACCAAGCTGGGTATCAAAGACTCCGAACAACATTTGGTTCTGAAATACCGTGGGGCTCTACATAGATACATCCAAACTGAAATGGATTTTTTGGACATCTCATCACTCAGTGCTGCCTATCGATATGTTGTTAAAATCGAGCAGAAATTTAAGCACCATAACAAACAGGAGTTCGGGTCTGCAAATCCACAACAACCAAAGTATGACAAAGATAGCCCTAACAAACAGTGTCCCGAAAACCAGTCCAAGCCACAGGAAAAGAAGGGTCATGGGAAGACAAAGAAAGACACCGGAAAATGGTGTGATTTCCACAAAATCCCCTGGCACAACACCGATGAATGTCGCTCAAAACATTCATTGGTGGCCGAGATCAAAGACAAGGAGCTGAACCCTGATTCAGAATCTGATTTTGAAAATACTGGTAAAAGACAGATCATCGACGCAGACCCCACTGCTATTTTCACAACCGCAGCAATTCAACCAGAAGAACCAATAGATCTAGAAGAGGGGGAGTGCCTTTTTCATTCACAGATGTGGGTGAAGGGGACCCTGCTGCATTTTATTGTTGATGGTGGAAGCCAGAAGAACCTCATCTCAGCAAAGGTCGTCAAACAGTTGGGATTTTCGACAACACCACACCCGCAACCATACAACATCGGGTGGCTTCGCCAAGGGCGATATCTTCGTGTCAACCAGCAGTGTCCATTGTCATACGGCATCCAACCCTTCAAGGATGAGGTATTATGTGATGTTTCCCCACTGGATGTCTGTGATGTTCTCTTGGGCCAGCCATATATGTGGAAACGCCATACTATCTATGAGTCTCGACCCTGTAGTGTCATTATTACTCTTGGGGGTCATCTCTATAGGATACCAGAGGTAGTTCCAACTACTGCCCCACCTAAACAGTGCTGCAAGGTAGTATCTCATACTACAAAATTCATCTTCTCCACAATTTGTTCAAAGGGTGAACAGAAGGATACTACAACCACCACAGCTTCGACCCAAGCACCTTCTATCCAACAAAAGCAGGTCGACAAGTTTGTAGCAAAGCACGAAGATTCCTTCTGCACACAGTCATCTAAAATAGCCAGACTGGTTAAAAAGGTCCAAA
>JASDQU010739549.1:150568-193930 GCA_032191745.1 Picea mariana | reverse complement strand
TCACGAGTCTAAAAATTCAAATAGAAGAAGGAAAAAGAATTGATGAAATTCTTAGAATTCGGTTAGAAGAAAAGGAGAAACTTATTGGAAGCTTGGAAGTAGAAGTAGTCTCTTTAAGGAAAGATATTCAAAAGAAATATATGCAGCAAAAGAGTACCATAATATTGGATCGAATCATCAACAGTCAAATATCATCAGATGATAAATCCAGAATAGGATACAATCAAGTACAAAATGAGAAAGGGTTGAGCTCCAAGACAACATAACATGAAGCATAACAAAGAATCTATGCATAGGTTGTCAAAGATTTTTTCAAGAAGGAAGAATGCATGCCCCCAAAGAAAAACATTCCATAATTAAAGAAGACTCAAGAAGACAAATTCAGAATGAGTGCATCACAAATAATATCATCTATTCCCAGGTATCAAATATTCTTTTATGGTCATTGTTTTAACTGTGATAATTTTGGACATAATGTTGTAAACTACAGAGCCTATCCCAAAAACAGAAGTAACAATGCATGGTACTTAAAATCTTATGAAGCATATAATAGAAACCAAAACAGTTTTGGTTCATTGAGCAATGAAGTAGAAAGATACAAATGCCACAGCTATGGACATATAACTCACAATTATAGAAGCATGATGGATACCTCTACAAAAGAGAACAATGATATCATATATAATAAGATTTGGAAAAGAAAACAAGAACAGGTGAAAGAAGAACAGATGAATGAAGGAAACCCAAAATTCATACTCTCAGGATTTGTAGCAGTACAAGATCAAGATAAATCTACAATAAAAAAGGAATATGTCAGATACAAAAATGTTTGGAGAAGAAATGAAAAACAAGAAGAACATGTCAATTAAAACTAGGTCCCATAGATCATACTCACAAGGTTTGCAGCAACGCAAAATCATGTTGAATCCACATGCAGAAGGAAATATGTTATAATCTAGGAAGAAAGTATCAGAATTAAGGAAAATGATAAAGGGGAAGATTACTCTGCATTAGAGCGGATATTTTTCTGAGCCATCTGGGTTGGGGACTCCCATCTAATATTAATATTGAATAGGGGGAGTCTATGCAGTAGCTGTTATAGTTCAGAGATCTATCCTTTAGATAACATGAAATGTTTCAGAGTGGTGTTACAAATGTTTGATTCAGAGTGGTTCAATGACAGATGGGTCACCATTGTGGACAATTGAGTAGAATAATCATGAACACTATGGGTCACATGGAAAATTATGGATTCATATGACACTTGGAAAGATTGGATAGATATATGTCAGTGGATGAGAGCACGAGTTTAGGACAAATTGATTCATAGAATAACTCAAAGACAATTGGATGTTTATTATAATGAAATATTTGAATTCTTAAACTTTGAATTATTTTATATATGTCAGTGATTTACAAGAGGAAGCACCAATGGACAAAAAATATAAAAGGAAGCAGGTACATGAAGACCTACATTTGATTTCCATGAAAACTTGTAGAGAATTAAAGGGGAGAGAAATATTCAAAGAAGAGATCATAAGAGTGAAGATAGGGAGAGTATCCCCAAGGAAATGTCAAATAGGTGGATCATCCCCAGAGAGATAGCTACCTTTTTTCCTAGGATGTCAAAGGGAGAGAGAAGAACAGAGGCATGAATACAAGGGGAGTATCCCCAAGGAAGATACCCTCTTCCATTGTTGTCAAACGAGGAGAGATAGAAACATTGATGAGGAGCGATGGTCATAGGGGGAGCATGAGCATGGTGGTTCCATGTCTAAGTATTGCCATCAATGTTGGTGTTACCATCAATGCAAAAGGAGGATATTGTTGGATAGTTGGTTTGGACAGTTCGTTGTCATTGATGTCAACCCTTGGAAAGTGATCTTAGATATTGATGTCAACCCTTGGAGAAGTCTGGAATCCCTAGAGATGTGGAAAAGATTGTTGGACAATTGTTTGTCGTGTTATAGGTCTATTGTTGATATTGACACATTGTTAAGGTATACACCTGGTATGTGGTATCATATGGATAGGTTACATCTCTTGGTGATGATGGTACTTGGTTTAGGTACACCATTGGTATTACTTGTTTAGCATATTTTATGGTACATGGTGTATGGCATGATATGGTATATCATTGATGAAATGGTATAGGTTTGGTGCATGGTTGATGCACTTTTTATGGTATGGATCGTGGTACAGGTTGATTTATAGGTTGATGTACATGGTATGGTATAGGTGTTGATGTGGATGGTTGATGCATGGTACAAGTTGGTACATGGTATGGTGCAGGCACATATCTTTTGATGGTATGTTAGTGACTTTGGTACATGCTTGGTAGAGGCATGTGTTGGTGATGGTGGTAATATGGTTGAGAGGTGCCCTTGGTATATGATCCATGTGAAAGGATCTAGTGACAGGTTGTTCATGGAACTCACAGTTGACTGATGAATAAAGACATGGAGGTCAGTATACTTGCAGGTAAGACTATCATATATGGATAGCACGCATCATGCCATTTTTAGTGATATATGGTACGCCACGTAGTTCCTCATGGTTGAGGAGATATGGCTCTGAGAAGTTGGAGGACCCTCAAGAATATTATAGAAGCCACTAGCAGGTCATAAAGAAGCTTGACAGTCAAAGTGGTTGCAACAAGGGATTAATTATTGAAAGATTAATTGTTGAGAATATTTGTTGAAAGATTAATTAATTATCGAAAACAATTAATTAATTAATGCAGGGATAATTAATTATTGATATTGTTTGTCATTAATGTGAGCCCTTGAGAAAAGTTGCATGTCAAAGTAAAGTGATAGTATATAAAAGATAACATGATGCATGTGAGTTGCATGCCATCATGAGTTGCATGGTACTTGCATGTCATTATGATATTCCCCTTTAAAACACAGAGAAGAGTCAATTGTAAATCACTTCTGTGTATTCACTTCTGAGAATATAAGTTGGATATATGGGGAAGTGAGTCAAAGATAGAGAATTTAATTCAAGTAAGAATTTTGCAAGGGAAGCGATTACAGAGAAGGGGTTTCATATAGGGATTCCTTGAGTATATATGTGGGTTTCATGAGGAAAAGCGTGGAAATACACAGCTTGCAGTGAGGAAAAGCACATATATCCACGTGTAGATAGTACACATAGTCACAGACTTGTGAGGAAAAATCCAGAAGATCAGGGATCTGGAACACAGTTCATCTTCAGGGTAAAGGTATGTCTTCCTGAGTGTGTTACGCAGTTATTCTGAAGAAACAAGGAGCATGTATGTCGCAATGAGTTATAAGCACTTGATTAGAAGAACTCTTTTCTGGATTTTGGTGTGAGGTATGGGTGATTGCAGTCTTGATGATATATTGATATCAGTAGCAACAAAAAAGGTATCAGGAATAGTAGGAGCAATAGGTTATTAATTACAACAACAGAGGTAGTGACAAGGTTGTCTACATCTATATTTCAGGGAGGTTGGACAGGGAAACGAACGGGGGTTGTAGCCTCTTTCATGTTGGAGTCGGTTAAATTAGGGAGTTGGATATTCCTTCAGGTTGTATCCTATAAATAGGGGGTTGGAGACTCCTTCCAGTTGTAGCTAGATAAATAGGAAGTTGGTGCTTCCAATGAATGTACTCTTTGACAATTAAGAGAAGTGTTCTATGGTTTTAACCCGCATTGGGTTTCCATGTAAAACTTTGGTGTATTGTGTTTATGTGTTGTTTATGCATTGATTTATGGTAATGATGTTATATTGAATGTTGATTGAATATCATTGAATATTATATTATGGTTAAAGAAAGAAAAGTACTAATATTGATTCACCCTCCCTCTTAGTATTCCAACAAGAATTACGTAAATATGAGAGCATTCCAAAATTGTATAAAGTTCAAGAGTAACTAAAAGATAGTGGAAAAGGGTACTACTAGAGGAATTCCAAGTTATTTGAGTTTATTGTAGCACTCAATAATTGTGAAAACAATGAAGAGGGATGTTGAGTACATTCCAAAGGTGTTGAGTGCATTGGCAATGTACAATGGGATATTAACGAGGAACCGTGAAGAAGAAAATAATTATATGCTTGGTATAGAATGAAAAATATATGGTACCTAAAAAGAATCCATCTCAAGAGGAAAAGAGCCATGGGTGACATTCCACGGGTTGGAAGCATCACTGGAATTTATGATGGAAATTAAAATCAATGCTAGCTACTTCCGGATTAATTTTATGAAGATGGAAAATAATACACATGTGTATCATTATGGCATGTTGGAAATTGAATATGCAAGTCAAGTTGAAACTAGATAGGTCAGGAATGGAGAAAATAATGGTTCCAACAACTGCAAGTACTAAAGTGTTTAGAGAGGGAAAGTTGAAAAGCAATTTTATCCAGCAAGTAAATGAATATTGAAGATCCAAGGTCAATAAGAGATCATGAGTGGTTATGTGATTTGATCATGTGGGTGTTAGGTTAGAGGGATCCACGAATAGAGGAATGTTGAAATTTAATATCAACATAGTATTTGGATGGAAATGCAAAAGTATCCAAAAGTGATTGGGATGGAATGGTACTCAAGATGAAACCAAGCATGTCCAATGATTTCAACAAGAGTACACAAGGATACAAGAACTAAATAACACTTGAGATAGCCAAGAACAACAAGGAAAAGTGATCCAGGAGAAAGAGGTTGTTGCAATCACTGTAGCAACAATTATGTTATGGCTTGTTGGAAAACCATACATAGTACATGAAAATGGAATGCTTATGCATTCATGAGCATGCTAGTGATGCAGTATTAGTGCATATATATATGTTGTAATGAATGTAGATTTGTTAATATCTATATAACATGATGATCTCTAGAAGTAGTCTATTGTTATATATGATTATGAAAGTTGTTAATGACCTTTTTTTTATGCTAGGAAAGAAATAATTATTGCATGGATGCAAGTGTTGTTGATGATATTGTTGCATATGGAAGACATCCATATGAAGGAAGCTCTTACTAATAACAATTAACCAGGTAGCATTAAATTTATTTAATGTAAGTTATGCAGGTACGAGTTTATGTACTTTTATTGCATAATTGTTGAAATGAATTTAGGTAAGAATTCCCTCAGTCAGAGTTTCTTTTATAAAATCACATTATTGTTTTAGTTGAATACATTAATGGAAATAAGATACCACTAGGTGTCGTAAAAGATGGAGGATTGTGGTAATTATACAAAATGTTATCTTTTGAATGCATACAAATGACATAATAGAATGTCATGTTATATTGGTTATGAACTAATAACCAAAGAAATTAAAGGGTATGACCCTGTTGTTGGAATAAATGCCAACAAGCTAGTCACGTATGAGACCATGGCATGGTTGGCTATGGAAATGCTATGTGCCACACAAATATCCATTGAACTTCTTACTACTAAATAATGTTTGGAATGAAACCTTTTTTCTAACACTAATGAACACCAGAGAATTGTATTCTTGGTGTAGTGTTCATGTCGAAAAGGAAGGCATCCAAATAGTTGAGCAAGCAATAACAGTGTATGGACAATGTGTTGGGGCATTGGACAAACTTTCCCATTACCAATGGTGAGATACATGAATTAGATATAGAAAATTTTGAAGCCAATACAAGAGTGCATTGAACAATAGGCATGAATAAATCATGAAAGTGTGTAAGTGATAGAGTTACACTTATACATGATAAAATTGTTAGGGTTCAAAGCATTTTTTTGAATGCATGCATATATGTTATTTAACGGAAATGACTATGCTAAGAATTGAAATGTTACAATTATCACTAACTCATGGAGTTGAGAACAATTAAGGGGCTTTCAGACATTGCAGTGAGCAAGTTGCAAACTAAAGTAGTCATATGAGAATGACTACAGGAAATTTCTGTTCAGATAATAGAGTAATGAAAATAATGATATTGAAAGAATGAAAATCTTAATTCTTGAACATGCACATGCAGAGAATGATAATTTCATTCTATTAAATAAATCGTTTGATAGCTATGATTGAATTGTTAAGAGTAGACAATTTTGAAATCACTTGTAATCCTTTGTAATTATTATAATAGAATTTTATGGTACTATTGAGAACTCAACACACCCTAAAAAACCTTATCAAATTTTATCACTTTTGGGAACCACTTGTTTTCTTTTACTATGTGCTTCAGTTTCACTTTGGGAAATGGTTTATATTTTTTTTTGTTTTCATGACTCTTATCATCAAGTCAGTTTTGTTTGAGCTTGTGAAACCTCATGTCTAAAAAGACCTTGACCCCTGAATTAAGAATCGACAGCTAAATACTGCACCTAACGTGCTCGGGTTCGGCATCTGAGACAATTCGAGCAAGTAAAGGAACCACACGATAACAAAAGTCGTCGAGCGTTGATCCTCATCGGCATCGACAGAAGTTGGTTATGGTTTACGTAAGCTATTCGCACAAAGTTTCAAGAGATAGGCGATCCTTTTTTCGACGCCAACAAAGATACAAGAAGGATAGAAGTTAACAAAGGAAAAGAAGAAATCATTGATGATCAAAGCGCTTTATCGAGGTCGGGGAAATCTAGAAAAGTTAATACAATCATTTTTATTCGCAACAAGCATATCGTTGATCGTCGATCCCTGATGCATTTCTGCATTGAGACTTTTTTGAGAAATTTGATCCGAGAGAACTTGGGTAAGTTCATCGTCGATCGTTGATCCTTGATACCTTTTCGGCGCCGGAAAGATAGGACTAGGTTTTAAAACGTATAGCTTTAAGAAGGTCCTGATTCTGATTAACACAAATAAATCAAGATTTGGGTCTCGAAAGCCACGTGTATTTACCATGTAAGGGGGTCGTACGACCTAATTTATTCTCGAGTCATATTAAGTTTCCCTTAGGTCCTATTCACGCCTCCTAGTTAGCTTGGCCACGCCATCTCTGTATGGCAAGATCGATCGACATCAGAGTTTTTGCAAGGGGATATCAATGAAAATGTTTGAAGCACAATCCTGACCCCCAATCCACCAACTAAACAAGTGAAATGATGGGATGTTTCCGGCATAAGATATGATCACATTCTGACATTAATAAACCTGTTAATGCTTTGTCTCACATTAGTTTCTACCCTGTGTGTCGATTAGACAACAACATTTTGAAACCACCAATAGACCACATTGCCACTCGTGCTCCTGCTGTCAATCCACGATGAATTTAAGTTTAAACTCCTCTAAAGATTCGATGAAAGATTTGTTGGAATTTCACTCATAACCCAAATTGAATGGATGATGCGACATGGTAATATCACCCTTGTTTAAATCTCTAGAACCGTTGTGAACAAATTCATTCTGCATGTAAGTGAATTCCAGAGCATCCAAAGGAGAAGAGCGAGCAACTCGAGAACTGTACTGCCCCTTTTTTATTATTAAAACAAGGTTTAACAAGATTCTGAGGTATGTTATCAAGTCTAGCAATTCATTGGTTATAATTTATATATGGTCATTCGATTTCTTACACAGTCTCTAAACTCTGCTCTAGTTGTAGAAAGAATTCCGTCGAGAAAGCCAACCACCAAACGCTCACCGAGAGAACCAAAGTTGAAAGAACAAGAGATAGGTGAAGGTTCTTCTCTAGGGACCACAAGGCAGTTGGAGTACGGTCCCAAAGTGGATCCTGTCATCAAAACTTCTACAAAGAAAGCTTTTTTCCTAGCCTCCGGCCTTCGGTGATACAGAAGTAAGCACAGGGTCCAAAATAATTCTCCCAAAGTGGGGGGATATATTTAACAGGATCAACCAAGAAGAATACCCAGAATATATACCACATAGTGATCTAGACATAGGGATGCTCGATGACTAGGTGTTCCCAAACATCCGACGGTCATATCTACACATTGTGGCAATACGAAGGAAGGGGAGGCACCCACTTTCTACATGGCCTCGTACCTTCTTGACGTCCTATGTGCAAGGAACATAGTCGCCAACATAAATCTAAGTTGGCATGTTGTAGAGCTCCCAGTTCATGTCTACTTTAGCATACTATGGGAGAATAGGTACAAAAAGTCTTATGCACTCATCTGCGATAAATTCATCAATCACATTTATTTTATTATTTTTAAGAAGTAATGCCCAAGACTATCTGCGACAGCCAAGAAAATGATAGAAAACGTAGGCCATTGTGTTATCGGACTAATCGGTAGGTGCAGACACTAACAGATCTCCCTAGATCCACCTGGATCTAGAACAAAATAGGACAGGACATGACTCTTTCCCTAAATTTTGGCCATTGAATTAGCTAGTAGGAAGGAACAAGTTACATACCTTTGTATCGCTTCCTAGGGTCTTTGTTGATCCCGCTTCGCTCCGGTGCTCTCGTGAGGTCAAGACCAAGACAACATAAACCAACCAAAGTGAAGATAGCAAAATATATTCAACTGTCAACTTATGTGTATGATCAAGGAATTACACAATAACGTAAGAATGACTTTATGGGAAAAGGACATGCCGCTGTATCATATTAATCAAAAGTAGAAGATAGAACCTGATCACCTTGATGTCACAAGCTTCCTTTCAGTGACTCTTGGCTCCAACACACACACTTGCTCAATCCTTGTATGAAGAAGATCAAATCCTCTTGATAGACTTGCTAGAGTCTCCAAGCTCCTGTTCAAGCTAGGTCCTTCACACAATTCTTTTACCAATTCTCCAATGAATCTTGCTTAACCTTTTCCATGAGAATTCCATCAATATATAGGAGAGAATGAGATGGTTACTTGGATAAGAATGATCCCAGAATATTAGGGAAACTAGTAAAAGGATAACCTTTCGAATGCCAACCCATTCTTCTAGAATATTCCCTTCTAGAACCATCGAGACTTCATCTTTTTCCAAGCCTTAGAACAAGTTCTCACCCTAGCTATGTAGCACAGTGTGAGAAGTTCGCACCCTAGCTTAAGGCAGCCTACGAGAATGGGTCATTCTCGCACCCTAGGATATTAGCAACCTACGAACTCTCTTCAAAAGTGAGTTTTCTGGGAAGAGATGAATGTCACTTTTCTCAGGATAAAGTTCTTATGAGGAGCCTGAGTACACCATCATCAATACACCATCATGATGACCAAAATCATGGGTAACATAATCCCCCCCAAAGTATGAGGCCGAAATCAGTGACAGCCGAAAGACTTTGTAAACTGCATGTGTGTGTCGGAAACCAGGAGCGCACCTAATCAGAAACCTGCGAACAACCAAGTTTCTGCAGAATATCATATACATTAATTCTGAGGTAGGCATTCCCATACTCAGATCACAAACGGATGACATTATATACATAGTTCATGGCCACCAATCATACACTGTGGATCCATGTCGTCAAAATATAGCATAGCCACCAGGAACACACTGTGGATCTATGCAAGAAAATTCAAATTGAGATGACATAGCCACGAGACATACAAAGTAGATCTATGTGTCGCAGATTATACATATTCCATCGCAACCTGGACAAAGAGATGATATCCAGGGTCTTCAATTTCGTCACCCAAAAGTACGAATCTAACCATGTGATTACATGTGTTGAAGTCAAACATGGCAGAAACCATTAACAAGTGTGAGGGAAATCACCATTGATGTCAATGACTCCCAAGGTACACTAGTACAATCCATTGAATGTGAATGAATGAGTTGAAGTCAAAAATCTGAAGGAATCTTTTGATCAGAGGTCAATGATGAAAACCCACTGTCGAAAGTGAGAAAACCTTCCATTGAGGCATGCAAGTTCCAAGGTACCAAAGAATTTCTAAGTATTGATTCCGGATAATGAGCTGAAGTCGATGGAACAAAACTCGTCACAGGAGGGCCTTGATGTATCCCCCATCAATGAAACGAAATGAGTAACATATTTTGAAGGTGAAACAGAGTATGATGTAAGTTGGACTGGACACAGGGAAGGCCGACACGGAGACAATGGACAACTGTAGATGGCCAACTCAATAGAGGTTTTGAATGAACTTTTCTTGAACATATGAATGACATGACCAATGATTTGGCAGCATTGACTCAGAGACGACACAGGGTATGATCTTGTAGCAAATCGAATGAGAGACAAATGGATTTCCCAAACTGGCTTCAAATAATGAATAAGGGGTGTCATGTTCAAGAGCGACACTTATTGCCAATCAATATGAAGATGAGAACATATCCCTTTCCCAAATTTTTCCCCACCATTTCTGGCGAGTACCTCTTTATTTTTACGCAAGCTTGAGGAGGATAACATATGCTTGTTGATATAATCTTATCCTTAGGATAATTCCTTTGGAGTATGTTTAAGGAACCCTAGGAAGGAGTGGTTCGGTCCCATGACGGGTTTGTCGATGTTTGTTTAATGAGTCCAAAGATAGAAAACTTGAAGGTTTTTCATGATTATAGAGTCTGGAAAAACACTTAAAAGAGAACTCTCTCAGTTCCTTTTTTGTAAAATAGTCTTATGAGACCGAAAAAGAGATAAATTATCGCCCACCAGATGCTTTCTTGAAATACTTTATCGAGCGTGAAAATAGCAAGGTCGCTCGGCTATCTTTTCATGTTTAGAGAGTCTGAAAAGAGCTTAAAGAGGACTCCAGGGGGTTCCTTTTTCGTATAACCTTGTTGAGCCCGAAAAGTGATAAACGTATGCTCGATCGTGTTCTCATGTATTTTCGAGTGTGAGAACGGACAAAGACCAATCTCGATGTTTTATACAAAAACCATAAAAATCAATCAAAACATGTGATGTAGAAGAAAAAATATGTCCACATCCCTATATATGAACATCGAAGTCATTGCGCTTGCAAAAGTTACACTCAAAAGGGCATTAGGGATTAGGTTTTAATAAATAAATAATTATAAAAATTCAATAACATGGTAAAAGTAAATATAAAGAAGTAAAACTCTTTTTACCATATCATTTTCACTTTACCACTATTTGAGCCCAAAAACCCCTCTTTTACCCTTGAAATTCAGCCTCATATTGCGGGAGTTATGAGCATCCATTCGACGAACCTTTAGCGACAATGAGGTAGGCACTTTGTCCTCTACTTTTTCATGGTTTAATTTTTCATTTTCATGGGAAAAAACTATCATTTTGAGTTTGTTTCGGGGGTTATTATGGCACTCAGCCATTCTCGCAGGTGAGCCCACAGGCACCTACGAGAACCTTGCACTATGCCTAAAGGGCACCTGCGAGAACCGCAAAGTATAAAAGTTTTTTAGAAAATTGCCCAATGAAAAGATACCAATTTGTGAATAGAGTTATTAATCTTCTTTTTGTTCTTCTTATGCAGGTATTTATCCATCACCATGGTTCTGGAATGGCACGAAAGGGAGCACAGAGAAGATAATGCCATTGCCGAAAATCATCCGCCCACCATTGCCGCTTTGAGAAACTGTGGTCTTCTGAAGTACTTTCGTATCCCGGGCATGAGGGACCAAATCAGGTTATTGGAGTACCTTGTGCATATGTGGGATCCTGATCAACAAGTATTCCATGTAGGGGTTCACACATTGTCCTTAGATATTGAGGACATTTACTTCTTGACAGGACTGTCACGGCATGGGTACCACGTGAGCCTGACTGGTTGGAGAGGTGGTGGGCTGCCCATGAGTGAGTACTGTCGCTTACATTATGTTCCAGAGGCAGAGAGGAAGAAAGGGAAAGTATCTATTTGGGGAGTGCGGGATTTGACCCTCCGCACTATTTTGTTCACCATTGCTCATATGGCTGGGATCTCCGCTCCTCACATGGCGCTCCAGAGTTACTTTCAGTATGCCATAGAGTGTATTGAACCTTAGGTTTTTAATTGGGCAGATGCTGTGCTCCGTAGCATGAAAAGGAAGTTGACCAAATGCAGGCGAGGCGACTTGAAGCAATTCAGGTACAGATCTTTGTTGGTGTCCTTCTTTCTTGATAGGGTTCCATTATTGAGGCTGTAGGTTGAGTGGGATTTGCCAGCTCCCATGGATCCAAGAATCCTAAGATGGTGTCAGCTCATGGCCCGACATGTAGCTGGACCAATTATCAAGTATGATGATACCTTCTTTGACTGGTTGTGACCACAAATGTTGATGGTCGACAATTATGCTTATGCCGGGTTGGATTTCCGAGGAGATCCGGACTTAGTCTTGCCCGAGGGTGCTCAGTAGGGGGAACTTGGTAAGAAGTACATATTTTTGCTTTTTAAATGTTTTTGTGAATTTTATCATATGCAAATTTTTTTTATATGTTCGTCCAAGGACTAAAAACAAAATTTGTTGTTGATGAAATAGATGTGGGACCTTACCGACCTCTTGGTACTTATCCCATTCAACGGCGAGGAGAGGTGGCCCCAGTGCCATAATGGGACATCGAGGATTATGCAGTGGTGGAACAAAACCTAGAGGGTTTGACAACCGATATTCTAGACATGCCTCTTGGAGAGGTTCCATGACGTTATCAGCGTCATACAGTAGGAGTGTCAAAGTCCATTGGCCGACTGCTCCGTAGGGTTTCGCGGGCAGTCATGTGTTACCGTGAACATCATCCATGATGTTATTTTGTAGAAGCTATGAGCTTCAGATTTTGACATTTTGGTCTCCAGACAGAACTTTTTGTAAAAAACTCTTTTGATTGTTATATATATAGACGACTTCTATCGGTTTAACTTGTGTTGTGTGAAAATTGATGTGATTGATTTATAAATGATCCAAATGTCTGTCTAATACATAGTTAGCCAATGTATCAGTTAATGTATTTAGACATCTAGGAATATGTTGATATTCAATATAATCAAAATAACGTTCCAAGAGGCGAATTCGCAAATACACCCGTAACAAAGTAGGACTTCGAACAGTATAGACATTACTTAACTRTAGTACTACAAGCTGTGAATCAAGTCGCACAACCAAATGACGGATTCCGCGCGAGATAGCATCAATCAACAATTCGATAACAATKCTATACTCTGCAATATTGTTGGTCACACGGTCGAGACACACACCTCGTAAGGAGACAAGTTTATTTGTAGGGGCGTAAATTTCCCATGTAGTGGAAGCAAGGTTCTGAGTACTACGGCTAGTGCCATAAGGGAAGCTAATGTAGGGTAGCGAAGACTCCGACATCTGTAAATCAAACACAATGTCACATAAGGGCAGAGACCAGATAACGACAAAAGCAAGCTATAGTAACACACAAGAAGTATGATACAATAAAAATACAAGTACTCGTGCACAGGTGATTTGATGCATAGTACTTCTTCAAGTACAACCCATTCTTGGGTTCACTCAAAGGGATACCATCGTAATCTACTAACTCATAAGCCCCTTTTTCTAACACTCGTCTAACGATATAAGGACCTCGCCACATAGCTTCGAATTTTCCAGCTCCTAGCATATCTCGATCTTGTTCATAGAGGGGAACAAGATCTCCTTCAGAGAAAACATGCGGCTTGACATGTTTGTCGTATTGGTCCTTGACACGTTTTTTCTGAGCTTCTATGACTAGGGTAACATTGCGTCGAGTTTCGTCTAATTGCATAAGACAATAGATGTTCTTCCTTAGCAGAAGTGTTTGGTACGAGTTCAACAACTAGTTTTAAAGAGGGTATCTCGCATTCAATCGGGAGAATGGCTTCCAAACCATAGACTAATCGGAAAGGTGTAAACCCAGTAGCAGACTTGACGGATGTCCAGTAAGCCCACAATGCCGAAAACAACATTGTGTGCCAACTTGTTTTGTGAATCCCTATCATTCGTTGGAGCATAGTTATGAGAACTTTGTTAATTGCTTCGACTTGGCCATTGGCTTGTGGGTAATAGGGCATTGAGTTTTCATGGCGAAGACCCAACTTTTCAGTAAGTTTGGACATCATGAAGTTTCTAAAGTGGCTACCGTGATCAGTGACGATAGCCTGGGAAACACCAAAACGAGCTATGATGTGATTAAAAATGAATAATGTTGTGGTCTTTCCAGTGTTGTCAAATGTCGGCATCGCCTCGGCCCATTTCGTAAAGTAATCTATGGCTACAATGATGTATCCATGCCCCTCGGCCGAGTGGGGGTGACATGTCATGAAATCGATGCCCCATTTCGCAAAGGGACCAATGGAGACCACAGGGTGAAGAGGAGCAGGATGAGACCATATCTTGTTATTATAGGTCTAGCAAGCATGGCATTTTTGAACGACGATTATGTAGTCGTTAAATAAAGAAGGCCAAAAATACCCTGCTCGTAAGATCTTCTGGGCAATAGCATACCCAGACATATGACCACCACAGGTTCCAGAATGGCAGTCATTCAGAGCTCTCTCGGCCTCGTCGAAAGTGAGGCAGTGTCGAAAAACGGAGTCAATCCCCCAACGATAAAGAGTATCCCCGAGGATAATATATTGACGAGCTTGGTAGCGTATTCGACATTGGTCAGTACTGGACAAAGTTGGCCGGAAAGTCTGGGTTTGGAGATATATAATGATATCACCATACCAAAGATCATCAGTGCTGATGAGGAAAAGGGATTCATCAGGTAATGAATCAATTGCTACATTTTCCATTTCAGAATAGGGAAAGTCGCATATCAACTCAACAAACACTAAGGACTTCTTAGACTTGGCGCGTTTGAATTCCAAGTCAAACTCCTGGAGTATCACAATCCATTTGGAGTATTTTCCCCCTAGCAGTTGACGTGTGAGAATTTGTTGCATAGGGTTGCAGTTAGAAATCATTGTAGTCTTTCGCGAGAGGATATAGTGCCGAAAGCATTGGATGGCTTGGACAGCTGCCAAGGCTAGTTTTTCGACATGTAAATACTTGATTTCGGTAGGCGTTAGACTTCGACTCAAGTAGTAAATAACATGTTCGTCGTTAGCATCATCCTCTTGGACAAGAACCATACCAATGGTGTAATCCGAGGCAGTAAGGTAGAGGAAATAATCGCTACTGTAATCGGGGGGAAAAAGAAGAAGAGCATGTGTTAGAGACAATTTCAAAGCTTTGAAAGCATTGTTGGCGATGGTATCCCATACAAACTCAGACCCCTTTTTTAGTAGCCGCGTAAATACACGAGTTATCTCGACGTAATTTGGGATAAAACGACGAAGAAAGTTTGCTTTCCCCTGCAAACTTTGTAACTGGCGAAGTGTAGAAGGAGGAGGGAGATTAAGGATTGCCTCAACCTTTAAAGGATCCACCCTGATCCCTTGACGTGAAACAATAAAACCTAGAAGTCAGCCAGATTCCACGCAGAAAACGCACTTATGAGGATTCAAACGTATATGGTAAAACTGACAGCAGACGAAAATGGCTCAGAGGTAGGTTGGATGATCGACTCAACGCATTGAGTGAGCGGGTAAATCGTCCAGATATGGTTGAACGATGTGCTTGATATCATAGAAAGCATAAGACATAGCGCGTTGAAAAGTGGCACCAACGTTCTTGAGACCGAAAGGGAGTTTCCGATAGGCAAAAGTGCCCCAAGGACAAATAAAAGTAGTCTTATGTTGATCCTCGGGAATAATGTTGATTTGATTATACCCGGAGAAACCATCCATTAGAGAGAAGATTTCACTTCCGACGCAATCGTCAACAATCTGATCGATGAAGGGGGTAGGAAAGTTGTCTTTGGGACAAGCTTTGTTGATATCCCTATAATCAATGCATACATGAATGGTGCCTTGTTTCTTATCGATCGAGACAAGATTGGAAACCCAATCAGTGAGAGCCACCGGGTAAATAAAGCCATCTTTAAGAAGTTTCTTGACTTCAAGCTTGATAGCAGTCGCTTTATGTGGGTGAATGGGATGAAGGCATTACCAGATGGGTTTAGAGTCGAGGTATGTCTTGATCTCATGTATCACAATATCAGGATCGATACCTAGCATTTCTTCGTAGCTCCAGGTGAAGATGTCACGAAACTCTTTGAAAAGGGATGTGTAGGTGACGACTTCGTCAGAAGAACACGAAGCTCTGATATGAACGTTTTCAACAATTCTAGGTTTGACGAATATATCGAGGGGAATAGTGGGCGAGATATTGCTTAAGTTCCCTTCAGAAAACACATCGTGTGTGGATTCAAGAATGGTTGAGATGACAAAAATGGTCGACGGGGTTGATATCCATTGGTAGTTATCAAGGGTGTGTTGCTCCAGGAAGAGGATGGAACGATGATGTCCATCGTCCCAAGGGGTGTTCTCCATGACCGACATGATCATCTCATCAGTGGGAAAAATGACACGAAAAGGATCTGAAGATAACTCACCAAGAGAGGGGTTAGAAGGGGTTGCCGATTGAATGGCCTAATAGGTAGATTCGACCAGACTTAACGACATTTTGTCGTCGTAACGAAGATGATCTCCAAGTTCAGGTATGATCCATGGGTCGTGAGACGCAAGAATGTCATGAATTGAGGTGGAGATCATGTTGATTGAAGCAAAAAACGAGCGTGGAACATCAGGCGGTGAAATGGGGAAAGTACCCATTAATGAAGAGTCTTTGAGAAGGCCTACACTGACGTTCTCATAACCCGATGGGGTTTTAGCGATGAACGGTACATTTCCAGTACGGGTGTCGGAGTTAAAGAAGGCTAATTGGTCGACGGTGACTACCTTCCCTTGATGTGGGAAACGTACCACACGGAAAAGGGTCAACACAATGGCACGCATGGAATCGATCCAGCTGCAGCCAAGCAAAAAATTGTAATCAAGGGGAGCGTCAAAAACTTCCACTTCGACTTGGACCATTTTTCCTTCTAACGTGATGGGCAACGAAGGAAGGACACCGTAGGGCTTAAAACCGGAGCCATTGAAGGCTTTGAGAGTGTTCTGGGATTCGTTCAAAGAAGGAGACCCAATGGCTTTCCAGCAAGTAAGAGACATGACACATGTCGAGGCACCCTCATCGATAATGGTTCGACAAATGTTTTTGTCAGAGACAATCACTTGGATCCAGAACGTGAGTTGAGGGGGTAACCTTGGAATGTGATATTCCAAGTCAAAAATTATTAAACTCCTATCCGTCGGGTCAATTCCACCAATAGCCTTTAACAATGCCTTCCGTTGTGTGGGACAACTTTGAAGGACTTCGAGGGCTGACATCACAGAAGGTGCTTGGGACAGATCTTCAACAATGTTGTAGTTATGGGCAACACGAGCATGTGGATTGAAAGCCGATTTCTGAATGATGCCCTTTGGGGGGGGTCGAAGAACTGTGTCGAGGCTCGGTCATTCGAGATGAAGAGGATCGTTGGTAGGTGGAGTCGTGGGAGAGGGTTCTACCAAGGAAGGAGGTAGAATATCAACCTTCTCTTTAGAGGGAGAGTAATATTTGGCTCGAGTGGTGAGTGCAATGTCATTCTTCTTTGAATCTCCAGTACACATCAATACATAGGATGTAGTAGAAGATGAAGGTTGGTCATGAATGACCAACTGAGCCTGTTGTTGAGATGGGAAGGGTTGGGACAAAATGGCCAGAGCAGGTGGTTTTGGGGCTCCTTGAAGGAACTTAGTGACCTCGGTGCATCATGGACAATCCTTCGTGTAGTGATCATCACCATAGATAAGACAAGGGTATCGAGGTTTGCGTTTATCCCGATCGTCAACAGGTGTACTTTTGGTTCGCTCTGCTTGAGAAGTATTTTTGTCCTCCTTATTCTTACCCCTTCCCTTTTTGGATTTGTTTTTACCGGCTAGGGTAGATTGAACTGCATTTACCTCAAAAGTCTTTCCGGTGGGAGGGGTAGGAGACGGAGCATTTTGAACATTAGAAGAAGCAGGTTTGGGGTTGGTGCTTGAGGCATAATGTGGTTGGGCTTGGAAAGTGCTAATCACACCATCGACTGCATGCGATGTAGCTGGAGTTGTTGAAGTGGTGGAAGTGGAAGGACGAGGTAAGTCAGGTAGTAAGTCGTAAAGAGTACTCGTTTGTGAGTAAACGAGGTCAAGGTATTGAGCACAACTTATGGCCTTCTCTTCCGTGACTACTCCACCCATGGTGATGTCACGAATGATGTTGTTCACAAATGATTTGGTGAACCACTCTACCAACAATTGATCAGGGAGTTCGAGTTTGATGAGACGTCATCTCCGTTGCCACTCATGAATGTGATCGGATATATGAGTGGCTTTGTTTTGTTTGAAAGAACTCAAAATCTCGGTCCCTATTTCATAACGAATCGGTAACTGGTAGTGTGTGAGGAAATCCATAGCTAGGGTATTGAAGTCAGCAAAGAAACCTCGTGCTAATTCTATATACCACTTTGCAGCAGAACCTGTTAGGGTTTGTTGAAAAAGACGTAAATGAATAAAGTCATCCATCAACGAGTTGGATGAACACCAGAGATGAAAAGTCATGACGTGATTGTTCGGGTCCTCTCCCGCCTTTCCATCGAATTTAGGGATGTCCGATGGTAACTTGGCTGGTATAGAAGGACATTGGGGAGAGTGACGAATTGGATCATTTAAAATCCTTAACAAATTTGGAAGATCCAAAGTGGCCAAGAAGGGTAACTGTCGATTCACCTACGGGTACTGGTGGCTTTGGGGAGGAAGCCCCATCGGCAAACCAGTAGTACCATAAGCAGTTTGCATATAATGTGAAGACTCAGGCAGATTCGGTGGTGGTTGGAGAGGATAGTAGCTCATGGGATTGTATCCTGGAACAAGGGTGTGAGTTTGAGCATTCGAGCCCCAAATGGGATTGAACATACCTGGATATGGTTGGCCCATACTAGGGGGTATCATAGATGCAACTGGAAACTGCTGCCCCCCAGTTGATTGAGGAGGATGTTGTATCAGATGATTCCAATACTGGGCCAAGGACGGAGGTATGTTTTTTCCATAAGGTGGGGTCATTCCTTCTATCGAAGGTGGTGTTCCAATTGGGGGCAGTGTTCCAATTGGGGGTTGTGTTTCAATTGGAATTTGCATTCCAATAGGAATTTTCCCACTGAGAGGGGGTTGAGTCATACCACCTTGGTGAAATTGTCCACCTACAGGAATCTGGTAATTTGGTGTGAATGATGGAATAGTGCCACTAGGATTAAAACTGCAAGTGGAGGACGAGGAAGGTCATCCAAAAGGAAATTGAGGGAGTGTCGAAATAAAACCGGGAAGAGAATGCCCAGAAAAAGAGGGACCACCAGGAGAGCCGGATGGGGTTTGCGGAGGAGTTGAAATGGAAGCATTAAATGCTCGGTATCTGAGCAGTAGTGTCGAGGTGATACTGAGCATGAGCAGTTTGCTGATGGGAACGAGACTAACCGCAGTAATCCTGGTGTGAACACTCGTAGTAGTTGTGTGATGGGCCATTTCGATAGGGATGGTCAAGATGTGGTTAGATCGCGGGGCATTCATACCAGGAAATTAATAGGTGGTAGTAAACGGTACTATCTCTGGACTAGAGATTTCGGAAATCACAGGGGAGATGATTTTGGAAATCACAGGTGAGCCTGGACCAAAAAGGTCCCGTCGAAAAACACCCGTAGACCAAAAAGGATCTTGGCCTTCTACGTCTGGAAAGGGTCCAACCGGTGATCCAGAAGATGTAACAACTAAGTCTCTAGAAGAATTCAGTCACATAAACGGTTGCTCAAAATTGGGGTGAAGTTGAAAGTCCTCTCGAGTATTGGTAATTCGGAAATGTTCTAGAGAGTCAGTTTGTTCCACTTGTGGCGTGGTGACGTCTTGGACTTCACTCCACTGAGGAGAGCCCTCAGGTGAAGTTGTAGGAAAGGGTTGAGAACCTTCCAGATGCTCTGGAGATAAACCCTGCATTTTACGTGAACAATGTGGAGGAGCTATTGTAAATGAGTGACAGACTTACGAAGAAAATCGTATAGTAAACTTTGGTAAACAAACAACACGCACTAGTAAACAAAATCTAGGAAACAATACCAAGCAAACAAGACCTTCTAATTTCGAAGCCACTAGTTGGTGATGAAATCCAACGTCGCAACAACGGGACGAGAAGGGGCTGGGCTAGGGTGGAAAATTTATGCTGACGACCTGCTTAACGGACTTACACCCTGGTGCAAGCTCCCACACATAATCGTGGGTATGCCCTCCAAGGAGCCCGAGTGAGTTTGGTCAACGTCAATTCTAGGTACCGTGAAGACTCTCCCCTTAACAGTCACCTTCTGTAAGACCCTAGAAAGATAGGCCTCTAAGGTTACCACCGACAACAATAAAGCCTGGGGGGACATTCGACAGTCTGATCCACACGCAAGGGCAGGGTATTGAGCCCGAAATCAACTCAAAAGGCTTCCACTCATCATTGTGGGTATACCTCTGAGTGACCCCCATAATACGTGCAATCTATACACCGATATCAACAAAGCAGGGTGAGTAACTCTGTCAATATCAATGCGACCTCGTGTTTGACCCTTGTGTGAGAAGGGCTTCATAGGACAAGATGTTGTAAATGGAATTTGACACTCCTTAACACAAGATGCTATTGTGTGTTTTGTGCTTTGGAGAGTGTATCTCTCTACCTATTCCAAAGCGCTAGCCTAACTAAATGTTGGTGTAATAGAGCCCTAGAAAAGAGTTACTAGTTAAATTTTACGATTGCATAATGTTATTAAGGGTTGTTGTTACTCAAAGGAAGCGGAGATGAAACTGATGTTGTATAAGACTCTGACCCAATGATGCATGGATAAGAATGAAATATAGCAATTTTCGTTCAATGAATCCTATGTACGAGAGGGAAAGAGAAGTTTTCCGGATCAAACTTGAACTACAAGACACAATTTCCTTTAAAATGCAATTGCAACAAATCACGCAAAAAATAACAATTCTCTATTGTTTCTTTTTCAATAATTTCAACAATTGATTTTCAATACTTTCGAAAATGAAAATGATTTTGAAAGAAAAACGTTGTTCACTTTTCAAAAAGGACCTACACCATGATGGTGAGAGTGAAGAAAACCAAAAATTAATGAACAAGCAATAGACAAAAACCCAAACCAATCTTTCAATGGAAACAAAAATAACAAGCAAACCAAACTAGTCTTTTCAATTGCATGAAAAAAGTGATCCTTCAAATAATGAGCAAATGACAAAGACAAAGAAGCTCAACTTTCTATCGATCGTCGGTTATTAACCAAACAAGCACACTCATATTCCAAAATCAGAGAGTATATCTTTGCAGAGAGAAGTCAAGAAATGAAAGTCAAGAAAAATGGATAGGAAAAGCCTTTGATTTCCTAAGACTATTTGTGCACAACATCCGAAGACAAGAAAACATCAACCAATGGTCCAAGAAGCTCTTGTTAGGCACCTATATTGATCTAGGCAGATGATCATGCAAAAGTCTTAAAGCCAAAAATTTGAAAAAAAAGGGTTCGCAGGCTGAGAGTATTACACAGTGCGAGAATGGGTCATTCTCGCAGGCCAGCTTTTAGTAGAGTGTGAGAACCTCACACTGAACCTAAAAGCAGGATGCGAACTCAGTATATTCTCGCAGGCCACTGTGGAGTGCAGTACGAGAATGTCTGAAACTAATCAATTTTTTGGAAAAAGACACAAAATTTGAAGAGGCCTCTGGACCCATAGGGTCTATCAGGGTATCCTAAAGACTTAGAGATTGATATGATTGGAGAAAGGTAAGGCAAGAGAAAATGGCCAAGGAAAAATACCAAAAACCACAAAGAAAACGGGTTATGTCCCCACTGGAGTTGCCAATTTTGTTATCGGACTAATCGGTAGGTGTGAACACTAACAGATCTCCTTAGATCCACCTGGATCTAGAACAAAACAGGACAGGACATGACTCTTTCCCTAAGTTTTGACCATTGAATTAGCTAGTAGGAAGGAACAAGTAACATACCTTTGTATTGCTTCCTAGGGTCTTTGTTGATCCCGCTTCGCTCCGGTGCTCTCGTGAGGTCAAGACCAAGACAACACAAACCAACCAAAGTGAAGATAGCAAAATATATTCAACTGTCAACTTATGTGTGTGATCAAGGAATTATACAATAAAGTAAGAATGACTTTATGGGAAAAGGACATGTCGCTGTATCATATTAATCGAAAGTATAAGATACAACCTAATCACCTTGATGTTGCAAGCTTCCTTTCGGTGGCTCTTGGCTCCAAAACACACACTTGCTCAATCCTTCTATGAAGAAGATCAAATCCTCTTGATAGACTTGCTAGAGTCTCCAAGCTCCTGTTCAAGCTAGGTCCTTCACACAATTCTTTTACCAATTCTCCAATGAATCTTGCTTAACCTTTTCCATGAGAATTCCATCAATATATATGAGAGAATGAGATGGTTACTTGGATAATAATGATCCCACAATATCAGGGAAACCAGTAAAAGGATAACCATTTGAATTCCATCCCATTCTTCTAGAAGATTCCCTTCTAGAACCATCGAGACTTCATCTTTTTCCAAGCCTTAGAACAAGTTCGCACCCTAGCTATGTAGCACAATGCGAGAAGTTCGCACCCTAGCTTAGCCTGCAAGAATGGGTCATTCTCGCACCCTAGGATATTAGCAACCTACGAACTCTCTTCAAAAGTGAGTTTTCTGGGAAGAGATGAATGTCACTTTTCTCAGGAGAAAGTTCTTATGAGGAGCCTGAGTACACCATCATCAATACACCATCATGATGACCAAAATCATGGGTAGCACATTGGTATATAGACGAACACTCAACCTACATTAGGGGCCACCATAGCATGACATATCCTACCTGCTCATGTCCCGGACCAACTCATTGTGGGAGAAATCTATTATTAGACCATCCTGCAAGGCTATAACACCACATTGGTCAAAGACAAGAAACGAGCTTTCATACCCTACTGTTTCCATTTAGGGTTCTATCTGGTAAAAGATATTTCTCAAGCTAAATAAGAAGGGCTGAGCTAACTTGAATTCAGTTTCTTGACAGGCCGATTCCGCAAGCACGACCCTAAAGGCCTGGTCCCCCAACATGCTTACCAAGTATCATCCTGCTGGTCGTATGCTCACGATAAGTTTGAGGATGAAGTCTTCATAGAGAACGCCTAGGATTGGGACGAGGTGGCGCAGAGGATGGCCAACCCAAAAATGACCAGGTTCAATGCCATGATCATGGATGAACAGGTGGAAACAATAGAGCAGTCGGCTCAAGAGGCCCTTAGAGCCAGGGAAGAAATCAGAGCGGTAGAGACAATAGAGGCATAGAGGAAGGGATTGTTCTCGACACTAGAGGCACAGATAAGGGGATTTCTCTTGATGGCAGAGGCACAGAGAGTCATTGATCAATTTCAGGATGACCTGTATCTCATAGAGATGGTGAGGTTTCCCGCTGACAACCCAATTGCAAGCAGAGGAGAGCCAAGTGGCCCAGAGCTGATACAACTTGAAGAAATCACCAGACCAAAAAACTTTGAAGTACCACCACCACAGATCATATCACTAGGGGATATTTCAACCCAGCCCAAGACAACAAGGAAACCATGTAGGACAAGTGGACTGAACCCCTTGTATGATTTAATAACTATCTATGATGAGGAGGAGAGTTCACAGGTGTCCCTGGTCACTCCGGTGAAAATCACAGAGGAAACAAAACCTAAGAATGCGTCCACCCCGGGTCTCGATGCTCCTAGTCAGAGCAATCCACAGAACGATCATGAGGTAGAAAGTTCCTTGGACGTTGAGCCATTCGATACACCAGGAATCCCAATAAAAAACTCGAGGGATGAGCTAGGATCGAGTGAACAAGGGGAAGAAATTCCACGATAGGAAATCGACATATCGACAACCGAATACCAAGTAAGTACCAATCTTTCCCTTGATTCATCAATTTTGGCCAGTACTTTACCCCCCGATGAGTAGCAACCAGAGGCCAAGCCTTCGAGACATACAAAAGAGGTTTAGGAACCCAGTCTTGAACAAATATACACCATCGGGAGCTTGGGAAACACTCTTACTTGGGGAGAGAAACAAATCCCCGAACCTATGGATGAGGTCATCAATATACATGCAATCGCCTATGATCGAAAGAGGAAATCCATCATGAATAGAACCACCAAGAAAAGGAGGCTTACTTTGTATAGTTCCATCCTCATCACCATAAATGAGAAATTGATCAGTACAGAGCATGCCAAGATGTCTGAGCTTATCAGCATAGGAAGGGTAATCATAGATGCCTCCCTAGATGGTGAAAGGAAATACAAAGAGGAGTTGGCCGCTACGTTAAAAGAGTTGGAGAATTTGCGCCATTTGGTGAAATACTATCAGGACTCCACACAGGCCACGATATTTTTGAGAATTGAATTCTAGGATGCCTACAACAAATTCATGAGTGAGCATCACCTTTTCACTACATGGATAACCGATTTCCAAGAAGACACCCTTATGGTGATCACAACGTGAAAAGACATGGAAATATGGCATGAGAAGGTGCACCAAGCGGTGAAAATAATTGATTACATCAACGCAGTTCAAAAGGGCTGAGACGCCAAACAACACAACATTCAGGTGTTAAGGGACATCAACATCGACTGTATAACGAATTTGGTTGAATATTGGGTGAAGATGGCCCAAGAACCTCAGTGGGAGATCCAAGAGAAATGGGTCTATTGCGAAAGGAGTTGGACCAAGATTAATCGGGCGATGAGAGACATCGGTCTCCCAGAATTCGGTGCACCCGAGGACTTTGTCGACTTGCATGACATACTCAAACTACATGGAGATCAAGACTCATCATGGACTACGGAGATAGAAAAGGTGGAAAACATGGTGCCAGGTCAAGTACAATAGTTCATGGAGCACCCGATCAAGGCTCGAACAGTGTTACAACAGTTATGTGTTAAAGTAGTGAAGTATTGGGCATGGGCAATGGAGATAAAGGAAGTCCTTTCGGCCTCGATAGACCAACTAGATTCCCATATGACAACACATGTGAGGAACTCTTCGTAAAATGGTTGGAGTATGAGAAGAGTCATCCACTCAATTGAAACCATTTGATGACTCTTAGAAGACTGAGAGATGAAAGCGCCATGTGGCGATGTTTTTTTTACTTAGCTTGCACTTTTGATAGTTATTTTTAGTTAATAATTTTTTATAAATAAGAGGATCGACCTGTTAGAAAGGGTCGATGGTTTTTGAAAGATCCTCATTTTTGGAATTGTAAAGAACTATTTCATAACTACCTTAATTGAGAAGTCTTGTTTAGGACCAGAGAGAAACTTCTATTTTTTCATCAAAGGTGTGTGTGATTGGATCTAAGGAGGAATCACTTCTGACTTTATCTCATGAATGTATGTTGTAACGAGTAAGAGTTTTTGAATCTATTGATAAGTTATCTGATTCAATATTTTTATAATTCTTATCTCTAATGATGGAAATCAAATCGTTGTGTTAATGTGTGATTAATGATTAGAGCTAAGAAAATTATTTTTTCTTGCCATCGTTCATTGCATGTATGTTTCTTTCGATAATTGTATCTCAGTCAATAATTGAATACCAACAAGTTAATGTAATATTACTAGGCTTGTCACAGGTGCGGAAATATTTGTCTGCATGCTTGAGCATGAGGGTTATCTCGAGCTCAACCTTCTTCAGTAGTTAAGTTTCCTCCCTTTTTACCCAATTGGTTTATACCAACACCTATCTTTTATGAGACCCACCTATAAGAGAAAATACAAAAAATAGAACGTTCAAACCGAGGAAGGAGTTTTCACGAGAAGATATCCTGTAAATAACTATGTAAATCCCATGGATTAATTGGCCGGATCGGAATATCTGGAGAACCATTCCACTATCAAACGTTGTTGAGTCTAATTGGGCCTCAGTGGCGGGTTTGGTTCCTACTGTTGAGTTAAAGGGATTTAAGACCCCTCAACAGGTACATGAAATACTAATAATCTATTGGTTAAATGCAATATGGAAGCATTGCATGAAAAACAGTCTCAAGTATGGTGCTATAGAAAACCATAATAAAGATTGATGTCTGTTGTTGCAACAACCAAGAAAATTATGAGATAGAATTTCATATTTTGGGAAAAAAAGTTGAATTTCCTTATGAAATAAATTTGAATTTATAAATGAAATTTTATAATGTTGCCTCATAATGATTATATGTGTGTGACATAGATGAGATAATATTTATTGAAGATGGAATGCTTGGGAAGAAAAGATACTATTTGGACACTAAAGTCCTATGATTGCCAAAAATAGAGATCCTTAGTGGGTATCTAGAGATGAAACGACGCTCTCCTTGTGTGTGAAAGACTTGGAAAGATGGATCATTGAAGGATTGCACATCCGTGAACTGATTCTTGAGCCTAGAATGGTGAGTGTAGCAAGGAAGAGGCGGCTCAAGAATGGTACAGTGGCTAAATTCGTTTTTGAAGCAACTTGATGGAATAGAGAAAAGGACTTCCAGCTAAAGTATGAATGACATGAATATGATGCTTGACAAGAAGAGCACCAGAAGGATAACAAGCTTCCATAGAAAAGGCATGGAGATTTTTGAAGAATTTTTAATGTACATGTCTATAATGCACTAAGGACAGTGAATAAATAAGGGGGAGGGGAATGTAGTACCCCAGGTTAATCCCCAGTGTAATTGTACATATGTTTTATAGGCTAGTGAGTCAGGATATTATAGGCTAGAGTGCCTACGTGATTATTAGCTTGGAGAGCCTCGATTTCTAAGAGGCCAGCATGCATATTATTGTAATATGTAAACACTCATACTATTAATAAAATATATCACTGTTGTATACCGACCCAACAAGAGATATGGGGGGATAAGCTCCACTAGAAATGGAAAGGGGGGCTAAGAGTCTAGGAAAGGTATAAGCTAAGGGGGATCAAGCCCAATGGAATATTATATTAATATTCCTTAAAGCTAAAGTTATGGATACAAATATATCCTAAGTTTCTTAAGTGGGGACAAGTGAATTCCTTGAGTGTCATGTGTCATAAAAAGAACATACTTATTTAAGATGGAGATTTAGTGAAATTCCAATCATTCTTTCAGGATTTGTTCATGATTTTCATCCTTCGTACCTGAGGGTGGTATTGGGTAGTTTTAACTACATTGGGAAAGAATTGGAGCATTTTTTGGGTAGGATTGGACTGAAGAAGAGGGTTTTGAGGCCCGTATGTTGAAGAGGTGGGTTGTCAGGCCCTTGGTCAAAGAAGTAGGTTTCCAAGCCTGTGAGGATTCTCTCTAGGTGAGAGAACTAATGGGACTAATGGGAATTAATTCCAAAGGTTCCTAGTTGTAGATACAGGGCTCTAAGACTCCCTATTTGACCCGTTGTTGAAGCCCCATAAGGAAAGTGGGGTAGCCAGAGGACTATTGAGAAGATAAGGGGCACACTTCCTTGGGTGGGACAGGCATGTGGGAGATGAGGGAATGTAGGCTTGTTGCTAGAGTTGGCACTCGAGTCTAAGAATTGTTGTTGTCTAAGAGACCTTAGCCCGACTTAGGAATTTCCTTTTCCCTAGTGGCGTCTTAGCCCCAAATTGGGGGTGTCCCACTGCTAAAAGTTATGAGTAGTGTGGTCTATGGCTGGGAGGAATGTGGAAGGTCTGCACATAGTTGGTGTTTTTACCACAACAAATATGTGTCCATTTAATGATTATTGTTCTGTTGTATAACATATGTAACTATGTTAATTACATTCTGTTATAATTATAATTACATGTTGTTTATTGTGCATGATGTATTTATTTCTATTATTGAAATTGTATATGTACGCATAGATTATTGTGTGTTTTTATTATTCCTCTTAACTCTATTCATGTGTAGAACATATCAGTAAATTTAATGGTATATGGATTCAAAATTTTGATGTGCCATTTCCCAGGAGGGAGTTGGGGATGTTACACATACACCTTTGTACACTTGCAAAAATCCATGTTCTTCCTCAGTACTATTGTTTCCTATAAATCAGTCCTTTGATTTTTGATTGTTGGTTTATATATCTTTTAAGATCTCCTACATATCTGATAGATTTGCTGCAAAATACATTGGATCTATGCTTATTCCTTCAAGCACCCACCTCGACACTCTTGATCCCATAGATCTTCTCCTATAACCCTAGATATGAACTTGATCTCTCCCATGGTCACTTAGATCTTATATATCTATCATCTTTCGTTGTGCATCTTGAGATTGGATTCATCTCATAGCAATATTTCTCTAATACCATGTTGATTTTCTCTAACAACCCTCGGTATCATCTGATACCATGTTGAATTTCCCCTACCCATCACCTGGTAGTTAATTCAAAATAAATCACTTATTGAATTTAAATCACAACTGAATAATCAACTAAACATGCAGTAGAAGTGTAAACTAGGAAACCAAAATCTCATGCACAAGAACACCAATATTTTCAGGTATAAACCCCTGGAAAAACCTTGGAGGGAAAACCAATACTTAGATTCTTTTATTAAGGTCAAATCAAGGAACCCTGTTGTAGGGGCTAGTCGGATCTGTCGACTAGACATCCGAGTCGAGTTGACTGTAGGAGTCAGTTAAGGAAGTCGATAAAATAGGTTGTTAGAGTCGATCGTTGTGACAATTAATGTAACCAACTAGTAATTGTACAACACACACACACACACACACACACACATACATCATTATGTTATGGAAAGATAGAGGTCATTTTGGATATATCTAATAAAATTCCTTGATGATTCTCCCACTATTGTGTATGTCTATATGTATGCTTGTGTGCTTCTATTTATGATGCTATAACGTTCATTGATCTATGTAAGGATATAATGGAAACTTCTCACACTTTTCCCCTAACTACAACATTGGTTTTGTTGTCAGTAGTTATGAAATCGAGCATGCATTAAATAAAGGATCACATAGATGTTAACTTTAGCAGACATACATTAATGGTGGGAGTGAAAAATCAACAATTACATTAGAAAATATGCATGAAGAAACCGACTGACTTTAGTAGAGGCTCGTATGCACTTGTAGTAAGAAACACATGAGAGATTCTTGGAGGTTGTACCAAAAGCACTGTATGAATACATCACTTAGTCCAATTCTCAGAATCACTCCAGATGAGAATTTGATGCACAAGATCATCAACAGAGAAAGAAAAAATATAAACAAGTGGTTCAATATGGTTGTAAAAGACTACATCGAAGGTAAAGCAATTGAAGACAGAGAGTCAATCCAAACTATCAAGAATAAATTCTATACAAAGTTACATGACAGGTTTCTTTATACCATCCCCTCTCTCTTGCATAAATTCCTCCTAGGTAAAGGAGTTGGTGACATCGTTGAGTATCAACCCCCTTTGAAATATCCCCCTGCAAATTCTAATTGGTGAGAAAGAAAAGAATAGCGGGAAGAATTATTGGAAGCTAACTATAGAGACACCAAAGAAGCTTGGGATTACTTCTTAAAGAAATGAAATCAGTCAAAATGAAAAACATCGTCGATATCGAGTAAGTCAGCTCAACATCCGGGGGGAGATGGATGAACCATGAGATAGGATAAGTCAAAGTCGAATTTAAGAGTCAAGAAAACAATAATTGAATCAAGTGAGAAATCTACACGTCGAATGTAGATTCACAAACCCTCAGCTGGCATTCAAAAAATAGAGCAAGATAAAAGGTGGAATAAGTGGGATGGGTTGAGGAAGGAAAAGGATCCCTTAAAATCTCATAGAAAACCTACCTAGGCATGACAACTCATTGTAGCATCCTTTTAGAATTCCCCGACGACTCCTGGGAGGAGTGGAAGCTTGTGATTGAGTATGGCGGATGATGTCACCCATCAATTTGATGATCAATTCGATATGGAAATCGACGATTCAGGACCTGCTATTTGATTCTCTCCTATAAAAATCCCTATCCCACACATTTCATATTTTCTCCAACAATGACTTCATATAGATACACAATCACCACTGGTGTGGTGTCGAACTGATAATAATGAACAAATAATAAATGTAGTATTAATTAGAACATAAGAAAATAATTAGAATCAACCAGAAGACATAATCATTCATGTTAGAGATCTCACGAATGTCACCTCTCGTCAAAGCTACTTCTAGAAGATTCAAACTCAACATACAGTGAAAGTGAACCGACGTGATCCTGTAGAGGATGACTCCTCAAGTATATAGATAAATCTTTCCAGATAGAGGATTCAATCCCAATCCAAGAAAGTATTTAATATATCTTGGCTAAAGGACATCTGCATATTACATTGACTAAAGCAAACAACTCGACCTTGACTCCATAAAATAATACTACTTCATCTTCCAAGTTGACTTCGACTAAAGATATTGCAATAATTCCATTCGCTAAAAAGAAACCAACAATGGGGCTTCATCACATCCATATTATGAAGGAGCCGAAGACCCCAAATGACGTTGGTTCATGTGTGAGAAATATTAGGATGTTCCTGATATAATTGATGAATAAAAACAAATGGTCCAATTTGGAGGTGCACTTTGAGCTAGGGCTCTTACATGGTTTATAAATTTCACCAACAATAAAACCTGTATGAAATATGAAATAAAGAAAAAAATTCTCTCATTCTTCAAGGCACAAGATACAATTCATCTGGAAGCAAAAAAACTTAAGGAAATCAAGAAAAATCCAAGCAAGACTGTGCGTGAGTACGACACAAGATTCAAATATTTACTAAGTCAAATATCACATGTAATTGACGAAAAGTTACTAGTACAATGGTATGTAGCAGGACTATTACAAAATATCAGAGCCCCATTACATATGTATGACCTTTTGACATGTGAAGAAATCCTCAAAAAATATTAGAGGATTTAAATGGATGACGAAGCCTTGGTTAACAAATAAAGTGATAAAAGAAGATTGGAATACAAGATCATGGAGCTACAACACACAATTAAAAACATATCACTTGCTCACAATGAAATATGGTGTACCATTTATCTAGTGAAGGTCACACTAGAGAGTACTGCAAATTTATTGATGCCTTAGACCTAGTAGTTAGGCATATATAGATTGGAAATTATGGTGACATATTCCAAGGCTTGACTAATCATGCAACTAGATATTTTCCACATGATCTAAGAAATGTAAGTCCCAAGTGGTGCCACATTTGCGAAGAGAATAATCATTCCACCCAAGAATGTTTCCTGAATGGTAAGAATAGAACAAATACCCACTCAGTATACCATACACAAGCAATTGATCAAGATGTTGATTAGGGAAATGGTTATAGAGGTCAAGGTCTAGGAGGATACAAAGGTCGAGGTAGAGGAGGACAAGGAAGCTTTGTAAGAGGATGTGGTCGAGGATGATATTATTGCTTTAATTGTTGGAAATAAGACCACATTAGTCCATACTTCCGGATAAAAGATAGAACCAATTTAATATTCTGTAAGATTTGCAGAGTATGATATCACTCCCTAGAGGACTTCCCAATTCTGATGGAAAAATTCACAACCAAGAGAAATGTAAAACTTTTACATACAATGTCGAAACAATATATTATGGATTCAAAAATTCTCCATGTGGTAACACGATTGGGAGTGGGTAAAGATAACTAACCGGAGGCACCAAATTGACAAGGGAACAGAGTTCCATATCCTGACCCCAACAAAGAAGAAAGGATAATGCAAGAAGCACTAAATTTATTTAAAAATATCGACTGGGACAAACCAAATAAAGGATGAGAAAGTATGTCAAACACCACCATTGAGGAATTCTTACAACTACTAAAACAAAATCAATCAGTAGGACGCCTTATCGACCTATTGAACATATTGAGAGAATATGAAGACAATCAAAGACCAGTAAAAAGTGTAAGGAAATTGTCTCAAGATAGAACCATGAATGACTTTGAATCTCAAGTTGACTTAGAAGTCAATGGCTGCATGATTAAACAAGTCGTGGTTGATTTTGGATCACAAGTGAATATCCTTCCCAAAGAAATATGGGTCTAACTCGGAAGACCCCTGCTACAACCGACAATGAACTACTTAAAAATAGGATATCAAAGATTCAGTGAACTAATCGACACTCTCAAAAGTTTCATCACTTCTATAATGTGAATTGCAACAAGAGTTAATTTTGAAGTTGTAAACCTGTTCGAATGCATTCATTCTTACCTAGTGCTAGTTGGAAGACCTTGGTTCTAGAACATGAAAGCCACAATATATTTAGAAAGAGACCAGATCAAGCTGAAGGGAAGCAAAAAAAATATCATAATCCCCCTAGACCCAAAAGAAGGAAAGCCATGGGTCAAGACATAGGATGAGGCCCAAGAATCACATCGAATATACCAGGTAATGCATGAACAGAAATATCATGTCGAACCTAACATTGAAGGAGAAATACTAGTCGGATCTCCATTATTGATAGGCTAAAATTCAGATACCGAACTGTACAACTGGTAGATGGAGAATTATGAAACACAAGCCAAAGAATATTGGTCAACAGAGGCAATAACTATCAAACGATCTAGAGCATGTTTCTCGATTCATACAATCCCTACTGTTGCTAAAAGAAAATTAAAACAAATGCCAACATTAATACCAACTATTGCATACACAATAACTTCCTCGCGGTTTAATGAATGAATTTCTCTGTCGGGACATGTTGATGAAGTCTCCAAGTCAGTAAGGGAACAAAGAAGAATAAAAGGTCTATTCGATTCCTTCATTGTTCAAGAAACCATATGGTGGGAGACTCATGAAAATTGACATCAAACATGGAATACCACCACATTATATTTTGTGGAAATATTCATTAGGAAAAATCTCTCTGCAAATATCGACATCTCGATCTTTAAACTTGGATTTGACCCAGAAATACACACACAGAAGTGCGAGCAAGAATGGAAAAAAGCAAGGTACATAGATGAAATACTCTAGATGCATATGTTCCCAAATACATTAGATGATATACCTCACAAATGGTATAAGATTAAAGAAGGATTGAGGTATACATCCGACTAGAATGATACTAAAATAAACTTTCTTAAAGACTTCTAATTCAGATCAGAAGAGAAACTTCTAAAAGTAGCTACAAAGGGAATCAAGAGTTATTTACAGAAATCAAATTCTAGATAAAGGAAGGGAAAATAAAAAAGTCGGAAAAAAATAAAATTTAAGCAGGGCTAATAAAAACTTATGTAAAATACTTAATAAGTCAGTTACTTGGGTTAGGTACAAAAAAACTATTTGTTTGTTATTATATATACAATCAAAACAAATCGTCAGAGCATTCACTTATGTAAAAATTGGAAGATATCAAAGCCCATGGCCAGTGATCAGAGCATATCACCTCACATGCACAAACAATTAGTTTCGACACCAACATCGAGGTGGATGAATTAATATCCCCATTGGTGGAATTAAAGTCTCCACTCCATGTCCTGCCTGTAAATTTAGACGATGCGTATGATTTCTCTTCATTGTTTTTTTCATCTGAGCATCTGCATAGTCTAGTCCAAGAGACCCCAACTACACAGCAGCCTAACCCCAAATGAATCAATCCCCAAGAAATTGAAAAAATGCCTAGGATGATAGGCCAAGCAACAAATCCCCACGAACAAAAACTAATCTAGATAATACATGGGAAACCAAGCTCGAAGTATGATTGCAAAACAACTGTGCCAAAAGAATGGAAGAACTTGATTGGTCATGACACTAGCATAAATTTACTGCACAGAGGATGGAAGAAGGAAAATGGAAAGAGGAAACAAATCTTCTTGAAAAAGTGGGAATCAAACATATCCTAGGCGTGTCGCAGGTTGCTAAATTCAATGGATGGAAAGAAGAGGTTTCCAAGTATCTTATTAGCTGATATTACAACGACTCCCTATGGCTAAATTACCCAGTCAAAATCACTAGAGGACTCATCCACAAAATAATTGGAATACGCCATGGAGGTACACCTATACCTAAAACTACAAATACAAATGAATGGATTCAAATCCTCATAGGTGGGACGACAACCAAAAACTCAAAAGGGATTCTGATCAACAAAGTCATTGATCCCTCTGCTAAATGGATTTGCATTATAATTTCTCTATGATTCATATTTGTGGGTCAATATTCATATGTAAATATCACAATGTTGTAGCAAATTGGTCAAGTTTTGAACTCTATATCCTAGTTCAACTGAGAAGAATGCATAGCCACAGTGATATAAAGCAATTATCGGGACTTTCAGGAGAGAAGCAAGGCTATCTCGTTCCCTTCACTCTTAATTTGGATAGCCATGAGCCAAGTAGATTTGGTCAGGGTTCTCGCATTCACATCAAAATGGAACATGACCATGCATAACTATACTTCCTTTGCATTGGGAGTAGTCGGATCTTCAGACTCGCCCCCTGCAGAGATAATGTTCAAATATTGGGTTGACCATGTAAAGAATTCTTCCCTTAAATGGCGAGTGGAGAAAAAATTTCATCGAGCCTTACCACCAAGATCTCACATTCAATTAAGCCTCAACTACACCAAAAATTTTTTGAGCATCAGCAGGGGACCAACACCAACATAATTGGACTACTAGCCGACTAAATTCTAGATTTTTGAATAACTTGATAGACAATTGGGGTATCAAACATAGATTCCCCCAGAGGTACTAAATGATAGTTTGTCTCTCATTACACTACTAAATCATGGCGAACAAGAAGAATAAATGGAAGCAACTGTATATATTACTCCCTTTTTACAAAATCTTGACATTGCAGCCAATCCCCAAGGACAACAAATTCCGACAACGAAAAAACAACAGGAGAAAACAAGCATGGGAAAGCAAATTATTGAGGCTTCAATAGTTCCAGATGACATCAACATCATATGGAATCAAACATTCAAATCATATATAGCTCTGAATTTTAAGGACCCTTTAATCAAAGAAAAAAGAGATTCTTTCACAAACAGGATAACTAAGAAGACCCAACAGAGAAAAAACGATCGAGTAGTAACCCATAATATCCTAAAGTCAAGTGTTGACCCTCAATTACAGGAAATGATGGAAATATAAAATGCAAAGAAGGATGAAGCAAGGTGTAATAGACCCGACCCCCTAAGTACCTTTTTAAGGGATGGGGTATTAAATTTCCACTTCTCTTAACAACCTTAAGTATTCTCTATCAGAGTTCCATCCTCTTCTGCTTGTCAAGAGATTTCCAAGGTCAGTAATTTCACTCAGAACTGAGCTCTAGAATGAAAGCTATGACCTCCCTAGGTTCTTGGTTTTACATAGACAACATCTCTCTTACTATCACATGAAAGCCATGTCATGTTTCTTTGCCCATGCCAACTGACGTGGCAACACCTAGGTCCTGATGTGGCACTAGCCTATCCTGCCATGGTGGAACCCCACTCAACTCATCATCCTATTAGTAATGGACATATGTCATCCTAATGGCATCCTAGATACCTCGTTGGCAAGCTGTGTCATCCACCCTACACGTTTCCTTTCTGTGGCCCAGATATTTTACCATACTTATTCACCTTACTATATTCATGGACTCGCGGGTGACGATATTGCGATATCATGGTATATATTCATACTTCAAATGAACCTACCACAAACACTTAGCTTATTTTTCATTTGTAGACTCATGGACTTGCAGACTCATAGACGCACAATTCTATGCCTCCCCTTCATAGGTTCATCTAAGAAGTATCAACACTTAACCATTTTTCCACCTACATGGACTCACGGATGTACAATGTTTTACCTCCCCTTCATAAGTTCTTCCAAGAACTCTCAACACTTAACCATTTATTTTTCACCTACACAGACTGATGGACTCGCAAACATACAATTATGTAGCTCCCTTTCCTCTCTTCTAACACTCAATACTTAGATTATTTTGTGAGTTTTTTGGGTTAGTGGGTTGGTGGACTCGCAGACCCATTCATCTCACCTTTCCAATGTTCGTGAACCTGTCATGATTCTAAGTTTGTTGCCTACACTTTACACCCTCCATTCCTTTTCTGTAGCCTACAAACTTACTCCCCCTATTAGAGAACTTATTAAGGTTTGAACTCCACGAGGGAACATTCCCTCTACTGTCTCAACCAATTATAGGTCAACACTTGTTCCCATCATACACGTAATCTTTCTCCATTAATGTGACATAAATCGTGACATCCCCCTTTTTCCTCGACCAAACTTAGATACTTACTCCCATTGATCTATATCTAAGGTTACTTGATTCCATCCCAATAGATATAACAATGGAGAAGGCTTCTTGGAGTTTTTTTCATCAGAGCACCATATTCCTTGGCTACTCCGATGCCCCTACTACGATCAATGGTCACAAGTCCTATGAGAGTTTCTCTGATGGATCCAACGAATGTTAATAATTTTGGATCCTTCGCAAGTTCTCATGAGAGGGACCTCGATCGACGACCAAGATAAAAAATCCATGCCAAATCGACGACTGTGATCCATCCAAGGAAAAACATAGGATATCTTGAATTCATTAATATGATTCCGGATTAGTGGCTTTGAAATTCTCCCAGGGGAAGTATAAGGCTTACCAAGACTTCAAGGAAATAACACCTCCTATTTAGGCAGGCTAAGGTTTTCTCTCTTATCAGTTTTAATGCAAATTTCAGACTATGAATAGTCCATACTTGTACAAGATATCTCTAGCCCAAGATAAACTGCATCAATCCATAATTTCATCTCTAATAACATTGAATCATATGGGAAAATCTTTGCATATGTGCATAGATATACATAACGCCAATAGTAGTATGTATATATACAATATATAGATATATGTGTGTGTGTGTGTATATACACTAGTAAGGGCCATATAGACACCATATTTACACAGACTCTGTGCATTCCCATAAGTGTACCATTCTAGATAGTTCTCGGAGTGCTTTATGTACAAGTATAATTCTAGCAGTCATTACCATGACAAAAACACCAAATCTTGGCAACAAAATTTCAAGGATAATTACAATGGTAAAAAACCCATGAAAATAGTTGCATATCACAATGTATGTACAAGTTTAATAGTAGGTATTCTGACTTGTAATCAATATATCAAATACCCATATAATCATCAAACAAGCATGCACGTCCCTAAATCATTCACAAGAAAATTCAGCTTTAAGTTATATTTTAATTATACAGGGTACAAAAATACTTATCTATTACAGTTGATAGTCGACCAATTGACTGTGGGAATTTTTCTTTCCACCTAATCGTAGGATCAAATGAATTCACTCTTAGCATTATGGCCACCCTCGTGCCAAGCCATGATACCACTAGGAAATCTCTCTCAGGTTCTCAATAAGACTTGAAGATCACTCTCCATCACTCTACTCTTGGTAGATATTTTCCTTACACCCACCTATCCCAAGCCTATTCGAGGTTTATTAGATGCCTTCCCAACATAAATATCGTGACCCTCTTAGMTCAGGTTAGGTTTTCTGGGTTTTCTATGCTCCAACTTCAGATTCTTCCATGATGTCTCTGATCCTTTTCATTGCACCCAGTCCTGCATTCTCTTTTAGTGGATCCCTCTTCAGAGACCCCTCCCATATTATTTTCTTTCACGCGTGACTTCGATAGGTTCTCCACATTTCTTTATGTTTATTTTTTCATAAGGAAACTTGTGGGTCAATCCTGAGGACCCCAAGTGATCTTTCCTACTGTCCTCTAGTTGACAACTTCCCTCCCCTTCTAACAACCCTCCATACTTCCATTCATTGGGGTGGTTGATTGTTCAACTACCAACCTCCCTCATTAATTGATTTTTCTTGAATTCAGGGCTAATGGAAATAAATGCACAATCGACCTCACAAGAGAATCACCTCCACCAAAGGCTACACCAGTTATTGAAGAAACCAGTCTAGCAAGGAAACACAACAAGAAGCCTAGGAAAGGCCGTTGACAAATATCATCAGAAGAAAAACCATATGAATCACTCTCCCATTGCAACAACCAAGGAACTGAAGAGCACTCAGAGGAAAAGGATCCTAGAGGAACTATTGGCACAGGGGAAGACCCAAGGTTCAACTCCAAGAGCGCACCAACAAGCCCTAACTAGTGTCTCTTTTGGAAGCACCTGCGAAGTAGATGCAGTCTCACCCGAAGTAGATATGAGGGGGTTGCAGGACAGAGATGTATACAACCAAGGGAAATATCAAGTGGATCTATTACAAAACAGAATAATATGCACAACTCACTTAGCAACGCAGATCTATTAGGCACATCTATCTATCAGATCTAATACAACAATGCAACAATAGAATAACAATGACAGAGATCAGAGCATCAATCATACACACATGACACAAGATATACGTGGTTCACCCTCTCTCTAGGGATATGTCCACAAAACTATGCTATAATATATTAGAACAAAGCATGCATTTCTTGTTTGCACTCTCAACTAGCAGATCTTCTTCTTCCTTCTCTCTTTCTCTCTTTCCCTCTCTCTCTCCCCTTCCTACGCACCCAACTGCAGGACTTGACCTTCGCACCCAGCTAAAGATATTACAATACTAGAAGGCTCTCACACTCAACACTTCTCTCTTACAATACAATACTCACTCACAATAACAGTAACAACAACATCATACCAACTTGTACCAACCTGACCCGGGTGCTCTTGACCTTTATTTATATATTACAATAGCTCACTGACATCCTTAGGCCTAAACCTAGGTGTCAAAACCCTAGATACCAAAACCCTAGGTGTCTAAAACCCTAGGTCAACTTGACCCGCATTTTCAGGGCTTCTCCAGCTTGTCTTTCTTTCCTTCTCACTTGGTGCTCCACAACATCCAACGGTGGCTTTCCCCGCTTGTTGAGTTGTCCCCGATCCTTCTTTCTTTCTGACTCAGCATTCTCGATCTCCTCTTCCAACAACTTGCTTTCTCGGGATTCACTCCATATTTTCTTCTCTTTTTCTCACTTCGACCCAGTATTAGTTATTGTGTCTTCTAGGAAGTTCGCTTTCTCCCTTTTATTCCTTGATCTTCACTTCCTTCCATAACCCAGGGCCAACAGGCCCCCAACACTCACCTGTGACTCGTCCCAAGGCACTTCAGATCTTGATGCTTCTGTTTTTCTTTGACTGTAGACCGCACAGTGTAGCCTTTGCTTTCTTCTTGATGCCTCCCTTCCTTCCCTGTGCAGACTGTCTTTTCTGTGTCTGGTACCCAGTTTCAATTGCACCTGGTACCTAGACCCTGTTCTTCATGATTTTACTGAGAGCTGCAAGGAAAATGGTTGTCATAGTACAACTTCAGCCGGCTCCCATTCACTAGTCCTTCCTTCCATTCTCCATTTAATGTCTTTAGTTGCGCAACTCCTTCCTCTGTAACATAGGTGATCTCATATGGTCCAAGCCAATGCATTCTAAACTTCCTAGGGTGTTTTAGGAACTTACTATCATATACCAACACTAGATCACCTTTATTGAAAGCCTTCTTCTTGATGTGTCTGTCATGATAGGCTTTCTCTCTTACCTTCTGAACCTAATGATGGAATCTTGCAATGAATCTATCTTCCTCAAGTTCAACCAACTGTGCAAGCCTCTCTTGAACAACTCCAGTGTCATCCATATCTGTAAAGGAAGCAATTCTTAGGCTTGGGACCAAATATTCCATTGGAACAATAGCTTCAAGACCATAAACTAAATTGAAAGGGGTTTGCATCGTTAGTTTCTTGCAAGTGGTCCTATAAGCCCATAGCACAGCATGTACTCTTAAATCCCAGTCATCCCTATTCACACTGCAAATATTTTTTAATGTTGTTTCCAAAATCTTGTTGAATGCTTCAACTGTCCCATTTGCTTGTGGATGGTACGACGTTCTCTTCTGATGGTGGACTACAAATTCTTCAGTTAGGGCTTCAATTATCTTATTTATGAAATGTGTTCCTTGATCACTCATAAGGATCTTTGGGCATTCAAACCTGGTTATTGTTGTGGGTGGGAATCCCTCCTATGAACTTAGCATTCAAGGGCTCTAATCATGCATGCATAAAATGACCAATTCAAAGGCCTCTACTTTCTCCTATTCTCCCAACACAAAACCCCACAATCATGCAATACAAAGGTATAAACAAGATTTGATAACTCTACCTTAAATCCTTCATTTGATGTCTATCCCTTTGCTTTCACTCACTCTTTGATTGCAAGCCTCCTCCCAAAGCTGACTTGCATACACACATGAACAAACAGAGAGCTACGAACATGCATTTCATATACTAATTGTTGGGTTACTTGTGACAATATCATAAAATAAATATTCAAATTGAACGCATGATATGGTGGGATGGGAAAAGTATTCCTTTTTGTATTAATATTCACAAGAGTAAACTTACAATATGTGGTCGACATTGCTTCTCGAAACTAGTCCTGGGTTCTTCTTCAACTGTCTTCCAACTGCTTTGCTCTATACTTCTCTTTGCACAAGGATGGATAAAGCTTGGGACAAAGGGAATGTTCAATTGGGTATAGTTTATTTACTATGATTTTCCTCCCTTCAAATGGGACCCCTACCGCTTCTTTTATAGGCTAGTAGGAGCTAGGTATTTGGTCAAATGACCGGCCATGCATGGCCGAAAGGTTTAGTTAACTTACCCAAATCTGTGTGTTCCATTAGCAACTTTCCTTTTTTCGTTCTTTTGTAGGTACACACGGGCTATCTTGGGTCAGCTAGTGTGTACACGCATGCATTAATGGAGCAGGGTGCGTGGACCTTTATAAAGGGGGTTTTTAAGAAGAGTTGTTCTGTAGTGTTTTGGCAAAGAAGGAATCTGAGATGGCCTAATGCCAGGTAAGCATGTTTGGTCCAAATTAGGGTTATAATAGATGCCCCCTAATGTGTGAGGTTAGAAGAGCATCTGATGGCGGAAATACATTATCAATCTTCACCAACGTTCCAAACAAGTGAGCCGAGGGACCAATAATCGGGAGGTGCCATCTGCAAAATAACAATTGTCTCGCCGAGGCGGGCATACCCATGCTCGGGATGAAATAAAATCATGGCTACCAATCAAATACACTATAGATCCATTTCGTATAACTATATAAACTGTAGCCACGAGCAATACACAGTGGAGCTACATCTCGAAATAAAAAAGATATACATGTATAGTATCCATCTTCTAGAAGCTGATAAGGCCTGATGGCTGGAGATGAGGTCTTCATAGCTCGAGCAACAACTTCAAAATCTTCAAAACTCAGGTAGGAGTGTAATATGAGTGTACGACTTCACTACCCAGAGGTCTTTGATGGCTCTTCGGGAATGGACTAGAGGATCTTGATGATCAGACTGAAGGCTTCATTCATTTCAAAAAAAGACTTGATTGGACTTTGGGGATGGTCGGGCATGAGGATGAGAGACAAACTTCAGAGGGGCTGAATCAGGCTTGGTAAAGACTTCCCTTGGAAAATAGCACAACAGATGATGAGACTTAGGCAGCATGGCATTAACATAAGTTCACGAGGTAGGAGGCAACGCAAACTCTCCATATGTTTGGAATAATAACCAAACAGAGGAGGACACAACTCTATGTAGCAAGAACAACTTCCTAAGGTCATATGAAATCCCAGGGCTTAACGAAAAAATGAAAGGATGTGCTTTATCCAAGGGACTCTCATTATGCTACCAATACAAAGAAAATACTTTTCCCTTCCTCTTTTTGGGGTATATTTGATTTTTTTGTCTTTTTCAATAATTTTGGAAAAAGAATAAAAGAATGTTATGTTACAAAGGAGGAATGAGTGTCGCAAACATAGGAGTTCGAGGCGCAAGGACAAGGCTGATGTTCAAAGCAAGGACACTTGGAAAAAATCCCTCCTGGGGCCAAAGGTGTCAAGACGCAAAGGTAAAGTGCTACAGGGCTTGCGTATAAGGCATGCTTTAGATGGTTCGGTTGAGAGCAACATGGAGCTGACATTAGGCCAAAGACGCGGGTATGCAAATGAAATTAATAAGACACACAATGGTAACGTCCTTCGATGTAAGTTTAACAAGCCCAGAGAAGGTAAGCTCAGTCATTTTTCATGTTTAGAGAGTTTGAAAAAACGTAAAAGGAGACTCCACTATGGTAGCTTTTTCGAAGGTAGTCTAGTCGGTTCAAAAAAGGGGTAAATTAGCACCGAAAAGACGTCGATTCAAAACCATTTTAACGAGTGAGAGAAATACAAGATCACTTGGCAATTTTTTCATTTTTAACGAGTCTGAAAAAAGCTTAACTATGGACTCCATCATGAATGTTCTTCTGGACCATTTTAACGAGTGTGAAAGAATAAGGTCACTCGACGATCTTTTCAATTTTAGGGAGTCTGAAAAGAGCTTAACTATGGACTCCATGGGGGTTCCTTTTTCGTAAATTTAGTCTCTCAGACTCGAAAAAGGGTTAAAATTATATCTGAGAATACTCTTCTAGAGATCCGAGGCCTCTAGAGTATACCTTTGTTCGTACAGTTGACCATCCAGACCGAAAAAGGGGTAAACATACCGCTGGACAAACGTGACTTCAAATTTCAGTTTAACAAGTGTGAAAAGGGCTTAAAAGAAGACCCGTGGGGGCTATGATTCATGTATGAAACTGGTTCAGGTAGAGCCCACTGCTAGGCTCAGACCAAGAGTCTCTTCGATAGTCAACTTGGGAATTCTCCCAAAAGGGAAGAAAACAGAAACCACGGTGTAAGTCCTCCCACGGTATAGAAACCATAGTCACGGCCTAAAGGATAGCCTCATATGAAGGCAATTAAAAATCTGAGAAATCACGCAAACGAGGGTCGACAGTCCCAAAGGGTGAATTAAACTGACCATACTCCATATGACGATGAAGGTTCTGGATAGGACTGGTAGTGATCTGGATTATTTTCAGCACGAAATGAGAGTGGAGATATAATAAAGAAATGTACAGAGATATTGCAGATATTCAATAATATAACAGAAATCTATCAGAGACACAACCATAAACACAGATATACAGTAATACACGATTTCTATTAATCAGAGAAATGTACAGAGACTGTAAAAATACAGAGTGAAAGACTCGCTAGAATGGTGGCAGCTTATCTCTGAGAAGAGATGTGACGGCTACTCGCATTCGCAAGAAGATGATTACAATGAGGCTCTGAAGGCCCTTTTACAATAAACGGGAATGCCAAAATTCCTAGACATCCAAAAACCTAACCCTGGGAGATGAAGCGCCAAAAGTCATGTGGGCCCCGTTTGGGTAAGTTGGTGCATCAACTTCCCAGGGTCGTAACTTTTGCATACGATCTCTGTTTTAGGTGTATGATAGCTCGTTGGAAAGATCTATCCGAAGCCTACAGCGCTTGAGACAAAATAGCATCATTATATGCTATTTTGAAACATACCCAAAAAAACATCGTTTAGGGCCTCAAAATGGCCCCGGAAGTTTAGGACCCAAAA
>JASDQU010739549.1:113423-128545 GCA_032191745.1 Picea mariana | reverse complement strand
TATGCTTTGACCTGCATCAACCCAAGTTGTCAGGGTGAGTTCCAGGATGTTTCAAATTGGTGCTACTCAAACTAGAAACAGGGTTAGGCGTAAGTTTTCTTTACTTGTCTGTAAACAGACATTACTCCTTTAGGGAATTGGCTAGGTTAGGGTTAGGATTAAGCGTCTAAGCTTGATTTCTTCACCCTTATGAAAAAAAATTATTGTTCCCTTGCCCTGTAGCTACGCTAGCCTTGCGCCATACTCGCCACTTCCTATGCTTACTCTCCTAGTGCATATGTCACCTCCTTCTCGCTTGTCCTAGTCTAAGTCCTTTTACTTTTCGCTTATAACTAAATATCCTCTGATGCTTGACTCGAGAGATTTTCCTTAGCGTGTAGTGTTGGCATTTTCGAATGCCGCATTGAGATTTAGTGTTGACTTGACTGGTGGAATGGAGTGGAGGGACTTGGTGCTTGGCTCGATGAGTTGTGTGTAAGGTCTCATGAGCCCGACGCTTGGATAATCGGAGATTATTCTTCAGGCCAGTACCTTGCTATTATTGATAATTAAACTATTTATATGCAATTTATTTGTAAAAGTGATATGTGTGGCGCGTTGGTGTTAGTGTTCTTTTTAAGGCTCTTCGCTTGGTGGGGATCGCGGGTTCAACACCCTTTAATAATTCAATTTTTTTTTTACTCATTTAAAAGACAAAATACTTAATTAATTTAAAACATAATTAATTAATTAAAACATGATCAATTAATCATAAAACTTAAACTCTAAATTAACTATATGTAATTTAAATTATATTCTATTTATTAAAAATTAAAATTTAACATTAAATTAAATTATATTTAGCATTTTAACATTAAATTAAAATTTAATAGCTTAAATTTAATATTAATTTCAAATCAAAACATTTAATTTCAAGTCACATGTTTGGCTTATTGGTGGAAGCATTTGGTTTGGTTTCAATAGGTCACGAGTTCCATTCCCATGGGTGCCACTTCATGGAGGTTTAAATTTATTTTTTTTATCAAATGATATATATTAAAATGATTTTTTTTTAATTAATATTTAATAACACTTGAAAGTAGTTTTCAACGTAATTTAATTAATATATATTTAATTAAATTAATTTAATTACCCTTGATATTTAATCACACTTGATATGTAATTCAACTTAAAACAATTTAAAAATATAAAAGAAAATTTAATATAACAACTAAAATTAAAATTAATAAAAAAAAACAAAAGACTTGGAATTGACAACGTGGGGATTGCATGCCCCCCACTTGCCCGAAGACTCACAAGTCGGCAACGTGGGGCTTGCATGCGACCCACGTGCCCTTCGTAGAATTTGCAAGGACTGAGGAAGGACCCCGTTTGCATTACAGGGAGTGGCATTGTTTCAGAGGAGAAAGGTGCAGTTCTGGGGAAAATAGTCTGCTTAACACTCTCAGATCGATCACTGCATTGTGTTGAATTATTAAAAAAAAATCAACACCAGGGTAATACTTTTTCTTCTTTGAAGATGGGAAGGAACGTATAGGACCAGATTGCAAGGGAATCCCCATTTGACCATGCATGAAAGTGGATGAGTGTTCAGTCCTCTTAGGGTGGTGATATCTGCAGGCTGCACCAAATTTACACTCTCCTGTTCTCAAATAATGTTGACATTCTGACTGGCCAGGTCGTTCACGGAACACCTCTTCAGTTTGTGTATTCATAAAACTCATTCCAATGGGAAGTTTTGCTTCTGAAGATGACAAGGTATTTTAGCATCAAAAGGAGAGGCTGTTAGTCCTTCCATCTTCGACAAATTCATATTCAACAGTCATGGCGTCTTGAATTTTTTTTTGGTCGCGCACAAACCTAGCAGCACGGGTCGGTTCCTCTCTCCTCTCCAATTCTCGATCAAACTTGTGTTCCCCAGGCGCTATGAAATGGGGGGTCTTTCCTTCGCCTATTGTATGTATCGGCTTGGTTTCGTCCAAAACCAAGGAGGCATTCTGGTGGACGCATGCGTGTAGGAAGGCCGACCACTACTTAAGCTAAAAGACCACGACTACAAGCCAAGCCGGAAGCAACTCGCTTCTATTTTATAGAGGCCCGTCAAGAGCAGCCATCTTACGAAGGTTTTAAGAAATTAGCAATAGGGTTTAAGATCCGCCGAAGTCAATCAAAGCTCTTCCATGGCGACCAATTTGGCTTTCACCTTCGCGGTGGCTCTGAGTCTGTTTCAGCCCACATCTCAACCAGATGGTCCGGGGAGCAGAAATATGGCATTTTCTCAAAGGCCGATAGATCCTCGTCAATTTAGAGTGAAATATCAAGCGAGAAGTAACAACAGGGTTTTGGTGAGGGCGTCGTCCAAGGATATATTGTTCGATCAGGATTTGCGTGCAGCGGTGCAGAGGGGCATTGATAAATTGGTGGACTCTGTGGGCGTTACATTGGGGCCCAGAGGATGGAATGTTGTGTTGGATGAGTTTGGAATGCTGAAGGTGGTGAATGACGGGGTTACCATCGCTCGTGCCATTGAGCTTCCCGACCCCATGGAAAATGTTGGGGCGACCTTAATCCGAGAGGTAAATTATATTGAAACTTTTTTCTTATGCTTTTCTTGTTGGTGGTATATCTGAATCTCTTTCTGTAGCTTGATTCCTTCTGGTTACTCTCTGTTCTGGTATTGCATTTAATGTGTCCTCTTTTCCAGATTTTGCTTTAGAAAGTGTTCCCATAAGGCCACCCAATGCACTTTTATTTATTCATATCCTACAGATTCTGCATGGTGGTTAGCAAAGTCACAGACTCCATTCCGAGAATGAAAAATACCTGAGTTGTTTTGGATATTAAAATGGTAAAAAATACAATAAATTTCAAAAAAATATATATATTTCATAAAGATGAAAGTTTAGAATTTGGTCATATTGCAAAATTTTAATAATAACTCATTTCAAACTATCTAGTTGATACTATATATTATGTAAGGCCATGGATTCTGGACAATTGATGGGTTTGTTGGTTGTCTTCTGTGAAGTCAGGTTAGAAAAATAAGCAAAACTAGTGTTTTTTTTTTTGCCTTCTATATCTTATGTCAAGGCAATCTGATTTTTTTTGATTTGCAAACTCATACTTGTGAGTATGGCTCAGGTCCGAGTCAGGCTTAGAGGATAGGAGATGACATGTTTCAGTTTCCTCAAAGCATGGTAGCAGAATGCGTCCAAATCAGGGTTGTACAGATTGGGCCACGAATTCAATTTGGCTGAATTTATGCCCGAGTTCAGATTTGATTCGGCAGAATTTCTGCCCAAATCTGGATTCTTGGAAAGCCGACCCACAATTCAGTCTGTAATGAAGAATGGGCGCTATTTAAGTTTGATTATCTAGATTCTGTATTTTTTTATGTTCTAAAATTTTGAATAATTTGCATGTTATTTCGTATTAGTCAGATGCTCCAAGATGCTCCAACGTTTTTTTTTTCTCAAAATAGATTTTTCCAGTGCAATTTTTTTCCAAATCATATCAAATCCAAATCCAAATTCATAGATGGTGTAACAACCCTAGTTGCTTGTTTTACTTTAGTAAATTCGTTTTTACATTTTCAATATGTATTTCATTTATATATATTTAGATTTGTTTATATATAATCACAATAATAATACGTTTGGTTTGCAAGTTAGGCGGAGCTAGAGTTGGAGCTGAGAATTTTGGCCCTTGAGGCCCCAGATTGTGAATGAGGAGCTCTGATACCATGTGTAGGGGCTGAATAGATTTAACGTCAAATAATTACACAAATTGTAACAGTATGGATTTCAGAAAATTCACTAATTTCTTTTAATTGAGCAAAACAGTAAAATTCAAATATTCCTTATTTTGAGCACATTTGCATATAAATTTATCAACAAATAATAAAATTTTATAGCAAATAAAACAAATACACAATTTAAATTACCTGGGTTTGATGCTAATTCACCTTGTTTCCTTGTTGTTGCCTTCCTGCTGCCTGATGCACTGACCAACACTACCCAAACCTACTATCCTCCTTGTCAACTAGGAGAACTACCTAGCTCCAAGATATCATATGGATATCCTGGCCCTCGTGCCCAAAACCTTCAGCAAACCGGTGCCTATACTGATCCAATCCGACTCTCAAACTCAACTCCCCCCCTCTGCAAATCTAGGAGAGCCCCATAAAACAATCCCCCATCTCCCATCGAATGATCCCCTTTGTAAACCTCCTTCCCCTCCATATTCCTCCTTCACCGCCTCATGCATTTACTTCCTTACCTACTCCTAGTTAATGCCCCTTATCCTTTCCTTTATTATTTTATCCTCTCGTAATTAATATGTTATCTCTTTCCATGTACGTAACCTTTTTAATTTAAACAATATAACTTATTAATCTATTAAATTTAATACTCATGTTATTAAATGTAATAGGTAGTTAATTAATTAATTAATTAATCAGAATTATAACCTTTAATTAATTAATAACTACTTAATTAATATCATTAGATCAATCTTTGTTTAGTTATTAACATGGTAGGCAAAATTGATTACCTAATAAATCTTTTACTTAATAATCCCTAAGTATATATTCTACTAGGGCTGTTACACTGGTGGTATGTGGAATGTCACATAACTCCTCACGGTTTGAGAGTTATGGCCTTATGAAGTTGGAGGACCCTCTTATGTCATCTAGAAGCCCCAAAAGGTCAAACTAGTCAAAGTGGTTTAAGAGATTTTAGAAGGTAAATAATAAAGTGAATTGATGAGTGTGCTATAATTCAAAGTGAATACAAAATAAATTATTTAAATAATAAATTTAATGGAGAAATTAAAAGTGGATTAACCCTAAAATAAGGAAAGTTGGCAAAGTGACCTAGAAGATGTTTTTAAGGAAGCTACTTGGAGAGTATAAATAAGAGGCAAGGCTCTCTCATTTAAGAAACACTTGAGAATATTGAACACCTATAGGTGTCTGAGGTAACCAAAGGATATCTAAGCCAAATTTCTTAGGGAAGGTGAAGAAAAGAAGGCCATAATTCAAGGAAGGATAAATTATTTTGATGATTCTTTCTAAGGTATGTTATTTATAGGTCATCTCACCATTTTCACAATAATTTTTTTTTTTTATAGAATGGTTCAAACCATGAAATTTCTATTCCATTGAGGAAAAATATCCAAGTATCTTTGGTAAAAAATTAAGCTTCTGGGTCGTTTTATTTTTGGAGTTACACTCTATGGAAAATAGGGTTTGTGGCTAGTCCTAAAACAAGTAAAAAAAAAGGTGTTTCGGGTAAAAATGTCATAACTTCTTCATAACATATCAAAATTTAGTAATACCAAATGTTTTGGTTACAGTACAGTCTGTAGTATGTTTTGTAACAATTTCAGATCGATTCAACAAATATTCTGTGCGGGGCACGCTCTACAAGGTCACTCTCTAGAATAAGCCAGAATTCAACAAGGTATGCCATTTTTGCTATAACTACTTTTCTAAGAGGTTCCAAGTAGTGAAACTTGGAGGAATTGCATAAAACACATTGAAGAACATTTTGTATCAGTTTCATATCTTTATTAAATATTACAGGTACAAAGTTATGATTATTTCAATTTAGGGTTGTTGACTAATCCAAAACTAGTCATGTGAGACTAAAGAAAAGTTTGATGTAAATGCTAGTCTCTTGTTGTTTAAAGTTAAGGAAGGTTTGCATGTATGTGATCATATACACTAGGTTTACAGATTTATAAATCATATTTGGATGATGAAATTGATGAGGGCTTTTGGTTGAGGTACAAGTTGGGTACATGGTTGAGACAAGTAGTTGATGAGTTGACACATACATGAGGTGTATAGTTGATGATGTTGGTACATATTGATGAGTCATAGTTGATGAGTAGTTGACACATGATTGGTACATACTTGGTACATGATTGGTTGCACTTGTTTATAGTATAGGTTGATTATAGATTGTTTGGTACAGATTAGTGCATGGTTGATGCACTTGTTTATGGTACAGGTTGGTGGATGGTTGATGCACTTGTTTATGGTACATGCTGATTACATGTTGAGATACAGGTTGATGCATGGTTGATACATGGTTCAGGTTTATTGGTATAGGTTTACAATGGTATATCTCACAGTGATAGTGTGACAATGGTTCCATCATTCTACTTCCACTTTAGGGAAGTTGGATGGAGCAAGGACAGGTGGTTGTAGCCACCTTTCGGTTGTAGTCGGAGAACATAGGGGTTTGTAGCCCCCTTATGGTTGTAGCCAGAGAATTGGGGAGTTGGAGATTCCCTCAGGTTGTAGCATGAGAAACTAAGGGATTGGAGCCTCCTTCTAGTTGCAGCTGGAAAACAAAGGAAGTTGGTGCTTCCAATGAATGTAATTCTTCAAGACATATACGAAAAATATTTTTGTGGTTTTATCTCGATTTAGGTTTCCATGTAAAACGCTGGTGTACTATGTATGTGTGTGATTGTTCATTTCTTATTTCTTATTATTGGATAACAATTCTATATTGATATAACACTTATATTATTTGAAGAAAAARGATTATAATTACGCTATGACTGATTCACCCCCCCTCTCAGTAATCCAACAACAACAAAACAAGAAACATATCCAAAAAGCTATGAAAAAACACTAAAAGAGGATAGGAATACCTACAAAGAATATTATAGGGACACTCCTCCACYGAGAAGATTCAAATTTCAGAATCAACGACTGACAAATATSCCTCAGGAAGAATAAGGATTCAGAAGTGCAACTCCTTTCAGAAGATCTTCAAATCCCGGGTATCAAACTATCATTTTTGGTTTATGTTATGCATGCAATAATTTTGGACATAAAGATATTAATTACAAATCTAAGAACAGGAACATAAATAACTTTGAAAGTCATACACAAAAGGGTTATCCAAGAAGGCCCAGTGAAACATAGAGAAGAAGTTACAACAAGTTTGAATCATTGAGCACTAAAGTGGAATGCTACAAGTGTAACAAATTTGGACACATGACCAAAGATTGCAGAATGAAAGTTCCTCCTATAGAATCACAACAAAACAACAACAGTCACAGAAAAGAASCTCATAAGAGAACATGAATAAGAAAGCAAAATCAATATAGAAATGAARAATGCACACTCACTCTAGAAGCTAAGAAGAAGAAACATGGTTGGTATGTTGATAGTGGCTATTCAAAACACATGATAGGTGATAAAGACATGTTTCTTACATTAAGAAAGGAAAGAAATGGATCAGTCTCCTTCGGAAATGATGATTCAACTAAAATCATTGGAAAAGGCATAGTCAGAATTGGAAACAAGAATACCAAGGCGGAAAATGTTCTACTAGTAGAAGATATGAAACATAATATTCTAAGCATGAGTCAAATGTGTGAACAAGGTCATAAATTTACTTTCGATTCAAAAAAGTGTTAGATAATAAAATAAGGTTCAGGAAAATTTATTACAACAGCTGCAAGAACTTCAAGCAACATATATGTATTAAGTGAAATTGGAAATGAAAAGTGTTGTCTAGGAAAGGAAGATGAAAATTGGTTATGGAATAGAAGAATGGGTCACATAAACTTTTATAACCTTGTCAAAGTCAGCAAAAAGGAAGCAGATAGAGAAATTCCCCAGATCACGAAACCAACCAATACTTTATGCAAGCATTGTCAACAAGGAAAGAAAACAAAAACCAGGTTTAAATCAAAGAAATATTCAATGACAAGACCACTAGAAATTGTGCATATTTATCTAGTTGGACCAACTACAACAAAGGGTTTAAAAGGTGATAAATAATTTATTTTATTATTTGATGATTATACAAGAATGACTGCAGTTTTCTTTCTCAAGAATAAGTCAGAAGCTTTCAAAAAATTCAAGGTATACAAGGAAATGGTTGAAAATGAAATGGATTCAAAAATCAAATGTTTGAGATCTAATAATGGAGGAGAGTTCACTTCAAAGGAATTTATGGACTACTACAGCAAGCATGGAATAAAAAGGCAATTCTCCATTTCTAGGACACCTCAATAGAATGGAGTTGTTGAAAGAAAGAACGGGATAGTACAGGAAATGGCGTGAACAATGATAATAGATTCCAAATCGAAAAATATCTTTTGGACACATACAATGCATACAACAGTTCACATTCAAAACATAGTAATTCTCAGAAACAACACTGGAAAAACTCGCTACAAGCTATGGAAAAGAAGACCAACAAATGTGAAGAGCTTTAGAGTTTTTGGAAGAAAATGCTACATCAAAAGAGAGGATGGCATAATGGGAAAGTTTGAATCTCATGTGGACAAAGGAGTACTTATTGGTTACTCAAGTACACATAAATAATACAAGTGTTACAATGTAATATTGAACAAAGTTGTGGAAAGCATCAATGTAACAATTGATGAAACAGGTGAATGAGAATTAAAGGAAGAAGAAAATGAATCAATGGAACAACTTTATGAAGAATAAGTAGAAGATGTAGAAGATTTAGAAGGGGAAGATGAAGAGGATCAGACATAAGTAGAAGAGCAAGCTCATCAAGTGCCTCCAAAGACACCTAGCAAATGAGTATAGAAGAATCATCCTTCAGATCAGATTATCGAAAACAAAGATGCAGGAGTTGAGACTAGAAGAAGAATCCATTCACCAGAACAAATGAACCTAACACTCTCATCTACGATTGAATCAAACAGTTTTGAAGAGGCCAACAAGGATGGATTTTGGAATAAGGTCATGGATGAAGAATTGGATCAAATAGAGAAGAATGGCACTTGGGAATTTGGTTACAATACCAAAGCATAAGAATATGATTGGCACAAAGTGGGTATTCAAAAATAAATTGAATGAAGATGGATAGGCTACAAGGAGCAAAGCTAGATTGGTATGTAAAGGATACTCAGAGGTTGAAGGAATCAACTTTGAAGAGACATTTTCCCTAGTTGCCAGAATGGAAGCAATCCGATTGATTTTAGATTATGCATGCTCCAAGAATATCAAAGTGTATCATATGGATGTGAAATCAACTTTTATGAATGGGGAACTTGAAGAAGAAGTCTACATAGAACAACCATAAGGATTTTAGTTGTCAGAGAATGTAGATTACGTGTGCAAATTGAAGAAGGCCTTGTATGGTCTAAAAGAGGCTCCTAGAGCATGGTACTCTAGAATGGATAAATATCTACAACAGAAAAGGTTCAAAAAAGGAAGTGCAGACAACAACCTCTACATCAAGGTAACTCAAGATAATATTTTATTAATTGAATTTTATGTTGATGATATTATTTTTGGAAGTAATGAGGACAGGTTAAGACAGAAGTTTGTAAAGGATATGCAAGATGAATTTGAAATTTCATTACTTGGAAAACTATCCTTATTTATGGGTATTTAGATACGTCAAAGAAACCAAGGAATTTTTATTTCTCAAACTAAGTATATCAGAGAAATGCTAAAGAGGTTTGGAATGGAATATTGAAAGCTAGTTACCACTCTTATGCAAACCAGTTGCAAGTTGAGAAAATATGACGATTCAAAGTCTACATACCAAAGGCAATACAGGTCAATGATTGGTAGATTACTATATGTGACAACATCTAGATCATATGTAATGCAGGCAATTGGACAGGTGGCACGATTTCAAGAAACACCAAAGGAATCACATGTCGTAGTAGTGAAGAGGATTTTCAGATGTCTCAAAGGAACATAAGAATTTGGATTATGGTATCCAAAAGGAAATGATCTATCACTTATTTCCTACATAGATGCATATTGGGCAGGTTGCATTGATGACCGATGAAGCACCAGTGGAGCAACGTTCTACTTGGGTGAGTGTTTAGTATCATGGCTAAGAAAGAAACAATCATCGGTATCCTTATCTACAACCGAAGAATAATATATTGCAACAACAACATGTTGTACACAGGTTCTATGGATGAAACAAACTCTGATAGATATACAGGTAGATTATGATGATCCCATTCTAATATATTGTGATAATACAAGATCCATCAATATCTCAAAGAACCCGATGATGCACTTCAAGACAAAGCACATTCCAATCAATTATCACTTTCTAAGGGAAAATGTTGCAGAGAAGAACATCAAAGTTGAATATGTGGGCACAAAAGAACAAGTGACAAACATATTTACAAAACCGCTTCCAGGGGAAGCCTTTGAGTATCTTCACCAAAGACTAGGAGTAATTTATAATTCAAAATGAATGCTTATATTATATGTCTTAGATTTACATGAGGAAGTACTATAAAGAGGACAATTCAAGTCAGGAGATTAGTTTCAGGAAGAGTTCAGTTAGGGGAGTATCCCCAAGGACATTTTAGTTAGGGGGAGAAGCCCCGGATGGAAAGATAATTTTTCCATTGATGACAAAGGGGGAGAGATTTATTAGATGTAGATCACAGAAGCATGGTTGCAGGGGGAGCGATGGTCACAGGAAGAGCATGAGTGATATGAATTTAGTATTGCATGATATGACTTCAGTATTACATCATAGTGTTTCCATCAATGCCAAAGGGAGATATTGTTGATTAATTGGGTTGGTTATCATTAATGTCAACCCTTGAATAAAGTACGGTATCGAATTCTGGTAGAAAAAAAGTCTGGGTAATGGACCCAAGTTTGTTTGATGGATAATGGTATGAGTTTTGATATATTTGTAGGTAAAACTATTCTATATGGATAGTACATGTCATGTCATTTCCAATGGTATGTGGAACGTCACATAACTCCTCACGGTTAGAGAGTTATGACCATTTGAAGTCGGAAAACCCTCATGAGTCATCTAGAAGCCCCAAAAGGTCAAAGTAGTCAAAGTGTTTGAAAATAAAAAAATATTTAAATAATAAAGTGGAGTGATGAGTGCACTATAATTCAAAGAGAATGAAAAATAAATTATTTAAATAATAAAGTTAATGGAGAAATTACTAATTATGGAAAGTGGTTAAGTTAAGTGGACAAGTGGTTATAAGTGGGTTAACCATAAAATAAGGAAAGTGGGTTAAGATGGTTAGAAGGTAACCCCTTGAGGAAGCTACATAAAAGTATAAATAAGAGGCAAGGGTCTCTCATTCAAATCACACTTGAGTATCATTGAATATCTATTTTTGTGAAAGGTTATTTGGGCAGGTATTAATGATAGAGAAAAGTACGACAAAAAAAGTGTGGCAGGAAAACTGCGATAGAAAAAGTGCGACAGAAAAGTGCGCTAGGAAAAGTGCGGCAGGAAAACTGTGGCAGAAAAAGTGTGGCAGAAAAATTGCAGCAGAAAAAGTGTGGCAGGAAAACTGTGGCAGAAAAAGTGTGGCAAGAAAAATGCAGAAGAAAAACTGCGGCAGGAAAAGTGCGGTAGAAAAAGTGCGGCATAAAAATCACAGTAGGAAAAGTGTGGCAAAAGAACCGCAGTACAAAAGGTGCGACAAAAAAATTGCGGCAGTGGATTTGCGGCAACAGAACGCTACAAGAAGAAAAAATGGTATGGTTTTCATATGTGTAGTGTTGAATTTATGAATCAAGTTGAGGGTTTTCCTTGTAAATATGTTGGATGCCCTCTTGGGAGTTTATGGCTTGCTGTAGAGTTGATCTGAGGCATATCTACTAAAGTTTAGTATTGGTTCATGTTTGAGGGATTTTGGTTGAGGTATGTTGTTGAAGTTATTAGTACAAATAGAGGTTTTATAACAGTGAGGTTCGAGCACATGGTTTGAGGTACAGACTTGTGGTATAATGTTTGAGGTATATGTGATCATATCAGATTGGTTGATGAGTATATAGTGACAGGTTTCTCAGTGACATATTCAATTTCTACATTTGGCACTTATATTTCAGGGCAGTTGGATGGGGCAAGGACAGGTGGTTGTAGCCAGAAAACATAGGGGATTGTAGCCTCCTTCTGGTTGTAGCCAGAGAATTGGGGAGTTGGAGCTTCCCTCAAGTTGTAGCCTGAGAAACTAGGGGGTTGGAGCCTCCTTCTAGTTGCAGTTGGAAAACAAAGGGTGCTTCCAATGAATGTGATTCTTAAAGACATATAAGAAAAAACATTATGTGGTTTTCTCCCTCTTTGGGTTTCCACGTAAAACACTGGTGTATTTTGTATGTGTATTATGTATCATTTGTTCANACTGAGAAACTAGGGGGTTGGAGCCTCCTTCTAGTTGCAGTTGGAAAACAAAGGGTGCTTCCAATGAATGTGATTCTTAAAGACATATAAGAAAAAACATTATGTGGTTTTCTCCCTCTTTGGGTTTCCACGTAAAACACTGGTGTATTGTGTATGTGTATTATGGATCATTTGTTCACTATTTATTTACTCTGCAACTATTGGATGATAATGCTACATTGATATAACACTTGAATTTTATGGTGAAAAAGGATTAAATTTCTCTATTACTGATTCACCCCCCCTCTGAGTAATCCAACACATTGAACGCTTGCAGGAATAGGTAGTCACTCTAAAGAAAGATCTTTGGAAGAAGGATATAAAGAAAAACAACACCAATATATTGGACAACATCATTAACAGTAAAAGACCTTACTATGATAGATATGGTTTGGGATACAATCAGACGCACACATAGGAAGGTTCAAGCTCCAAAATGACAGAGCAAGAAGTAGATCCAAGAAGCTATGTAGAAGCTGTCAGAGGTCCCTAGAAGGAAGAAGATAAGAAAACTCAAGGGGAAGATTATAGAGACACTACACCACCTAGAATGTTTAGAAGTCAATATCAACAACAACCAGCTATAGAAAGACCTCAAGAAGAAGAAGGATTCATAAGAGAGATACCATTCAGAATATCTTCCACTCCCAGGTATCAAACTATTTTTCTTGGTTCATGTTTTTCATGTTATAATTTTAGGCACAAAGCTGTAAATTGTAGAGCCAATACCAAGAATAGAAGCAATGATGAGGGTTATACAAGAAATAGTTATCCAAGAAGATATCATGAAGTACATAATATAAGCTACAACATATTTGGATCATTAAGTAATGAGGTAGAATGCTACAAATGAAAAAAATTTGGACATATAGCTAGAGATTGCAGACTCATCATTTCCTCAAGGAAACCAAAGAAGAATATCAATGGTCATAAGTAGGAACCATAGGATATGGATAAGGAAGCAAGATCAATTCGACACTGAAGAATGCAATCTAGCTCTACAAGATCAACAAAAGAAACATGGATGGTATGTTGACATTGGATGCTCAAAGCATATGACCGGTGATAAATATAGGTTTCTGACATTGAAGAAGAAAACAGATAGATTAGTTTCGTTTGGAAATGACAACTCTTCCAGGATTATTGGAAAGGGTACAATCAAGATTAGAAGTAAGGATGCCATGACATAAAATGTTTTTTTTGTCGAAGTCATGAAACACAATCTGTTAAGTGTAAGTCAAATGTGTGATCAATGACACAAAATTGTGTTTGATTCAAAGAAGTGGGAGATAAGGAAATCAAAATCAAACAAGTTGGTAGCTACAACTGTAATAACTCTAAGCAACATATATGTTCTTTATGAAATATGAAAGGAAATATGTTTTTTAGGAAAGGATGATGAAAGTTGGCTCTGGCACAGGAGAATGGGTCAAATAAATTTTGATAATATTGTCAAAGTCAACAGAAAGGAAGCAGTAAGATAAATTTTTGAGATCTCAAAGCCAACAAACATTCTATGCAAGGATTGTCTACAGAGAAAACAAACCAAGACAAAGTTCAATTCAAAGGAGTACTCCACAACAAAGCTGCTTGAAATTGTGCATACTGATCTTGTTGGACCAACTAGAACTAAAGGATTGAAAGGTGAGAAGTAATTTATGATACTGGTTGATGATTATACAAGGATGATTGTAGTCTGTTTTCTCAGGAAGAAGTCAAAAGAATTTGAGAACTTCAAGATATACAAGGAAATGTTTGAAACTAACAAAGGTTCACATATCAAGTGTTTAAGATCAAATAATGGAGGAGAATTTACATCAAAAGAGTTTATGGATTGTTGTAGTGAGCATGGCATAAAAAGACAGTTCTCAACAGCTAGGACACCTCAACAAAATAGAGTTGTCGAAAGAAATAATAGGACAGTACAAGAAATGGACATAACCATGTTGATGGATTCAAAATTAACAGATGTCTTTTGGGTTCAAGTAGTACATACAACAATTCATATTAAGAATAAAGGAATGCTTCAAAGCAACAGTGATAAGACTCCCTACAATCTATGGAAAGGAATACCAACTAGTGTGAATCACTTTAGAGTTTTTGGAATCAAATGCTACATCAAAGGAGAATACGTCAGAATGGGAAAGTTTGACTCTCGAGTTGACAAAGGAATATCAGTTGGATACTCAAGAAAAAGGAAAGACTATAAATTCTTTAACCTAAGGATCAAAAAACTAGTGGAAAGAATCAATTTGACAATTGATGATTCTAATGGGGGAAAGAAGAAGGAAGGAAGAAAAGAACTAGAGGAACAGGTCCATGAAGAAGAAAATTTGAAAGAAGAAGGAGTAGATGAAGAATTAGATGAAGAATAAAAGCAACTAGAAGCATAGAAGGAACAACAAGACACTCAAGTAATGAAAAAGAAACCCAATAGATGAGTGCAAAAGAATCATCCATCAGATCAGATCATTGGAAATAAATATGCAGGGGTTGAAACCAGAAGAAGAATCTGTTCACTAGAACAACAACATCTATCACTTTTATCTACTATCGAGCCAAGCAGTTTTAAAGAAGCCAACAAGGATGAATATTGGGTCAAGGCTATGGATGAAGAGTTAGATCAGACTGAAAAGAATGACACGTGGGAATTGGTTCCAAGGCCAAATAATAAGAATGTCATTTGAACAAAGTGGGTCTTCAGAAACAAGTTGAATGAGGATGAACAGGTTACCGAGAATAAAACAATATTGGTATGCAAAGGATACTCTCAAGTTGAGGGTATAGTTTTTCAAGAGATGTTTCTCCAGCTGCCAAAATGGAAGCAATAAGACTTATTCTAGCCTATGCTTGTTTGAAAAACATCAAAGTGTATTAGATGGACATGAAATCATCATTTCTGAACGAATATCTAGAAGAAGTCTACATTGATAAGCAAGA
>JASDQU010739549.1:87006-101438 GCA_032191745.1 Picea mariana | reverse complement strand
ACATTTCATTAGGGGTAAAGTTTTAAATCTTCCTTAACACGTTATTCGTTCGAAATCCATCTACGTTTATCTAATTATTCAATAACAACGCGATGTGCCCTTCAGGACACACTAGGTGCTCCAAGGGTGCCACTCACCTCTTTTTGTTTCTCTTGCGTGACGTGTCCTTCAGGACGCACTACGTTCTCCAACGGTGCCTCTTTCCATTTTTCTTGCGCAACGTGCCCTTCAGGACGCACCACGTGCTCCAAGGGTGCCACTCACCTCTTGAATGACTTGGTAGACATCAAAAACCCCTGGATTCAATACTCTTCCAGGTGATCTTGTGGGAGACTAAGGGCCTCTAAGTAATAAGGGCCCTGCCTTATTGTGTGCCCCTTAGAATCATCATGAGTGACTGTCACAGTTGACCCTCACGACATTGTGGGTCTTCTCAAACTAGGTAATCGTTAACCTACATTTAGAGCCACGACGAGAGTGCTAGTAAGTTGTGGTAGGGTTGTTTTCCACACCTATCCCTCAACATCTCTGGTAGTCGTGCATGACCCCTCTACTCCACATGCGAGTCTGGTCGGCAAGCTATCATCATACTGCATCATCAATGAATCATGTCAGAAATATATCCATAATCATATCATCTAATTAGATGCACTAATATCACATATAAAACAATCAAACCCCAATAGTTCACTCCTCGACTCAATCCAGAGTCCAAGGGGTTCCATCAATGCCTCTGCATCCTCAAGGTCCAAAATCCTGCACACTCAGGAAAATCGAGTCAATAGCACCTGTTTATGTCAATGCATCATAATAACATGTCATCAATTCACATCGCCTCATAATCATAATCAAATGCCCAAAAGTATAATAATCTGGATCACTTGCAAGTTGTCGAACGCGATGATCCAGGATGTGGATCGGCTCAACTGTGAGCGCCCCCTTGTCCGATACCTGCAAGGAACTCATGTCAATAACATGTGTAGGATCACTAATATAATGTCTCAAAACAGATACGTGAAAAACATCGTGCATATGCCTCAAGGAATCAGGCAAGGCTAGTCGATAGGCCACGGGCCCCTTCCTCTCCACAATCTTGAAAGGTCCCACGAACTTGAGAGAGAGTTTAGCTCCCTTTCCAAACTTGATCAAACTCTTATGTGGTTTTACCCGCAAGAAGACTCGATCGCCAACCTCATAACTATGGTCGACACAGTGCACATCGACATAACTCTTATGTCGATCCTGCACTTCTTTAATCCTTTATCTTATTGTTTGCAATTGCTCTTCCATTTCTTGGATCACTTCTGGTCCCACAAGGACCCTATCCTCAAGCCGATCCCAACTCAAAGGTGTCCGACATGGTTGCCCGTAAAGAAACTCGAAAGGCACCATTTTAATGGTGCTTTGGTAACTGTTGTTATAAGCGAATTCTACCAGTGGCAAGAATTCTTCCCAATGCTTTTGTTGGTCCATCACGTACATCCGCAACATGTCCTCCAAGGTCTTCTTTGTTCGTTCGGTCTGGCCGTCAGTCTCCGGGTGGTATGCAGTACTGAATTTAAGTTGGGTTCCCAAGGCCTCTTGGAAACTTGTCCAAAATCGTCCAATAAACACCGATCCTCGATCAGATATAATCCTCTTAGGCACACCATGCAACCTCACAATATCACTGATGAAAACTCTAGCTATGTTAGATGCCTAATACATCGTACGCACAGGAATAAAATGAGCACCCTTCGTCAGACTGTCGACTACTACGAAAATTGAATCGTGTCTCCTTCCCGTCAGTGGCAATCCAACAATAAAATCCATCGAAATAACCTCCCATTTCGATTCCAGAATAGCGTGTGGTTGTAGTAATCCTGTCGGATGTCTATGTTCATCCTTTACCTGCTGACATTCTAGACATCTGGCCACATAGTTGACTATGTTTTCCTTTATTCCCTTCCAGAAGAATAAGGGTTTAAGGTCTTCCCTCATCTTCGTGACTCCCAGGTGAGCCATGTAGACTACTCTATGAGCCTCACTTAGGATCAAGCTCCTCAACTCGTCATTCGGTGGTACATAAATCCGATTTTTAAACCTCATTAATCCATCGTCGTCGAACATAAATCCTTCAAATCTTGGTACCATCATTGTGTTTTTTCTGATAAAACCCTCAACCTATTTGTACCAATCATCGTCATTGTAAAGTTAGAATCTTTTCACGTAGATTCGTCTTAAGAGGCAACATAAAAAAGATGTGTGGTATCTGACTCAATTCATCTGCCACTCAGTTCACAGTTCCTTTTATGTAAGTAATCTCAAAATCATACTCGCTAAGTAATTTCGACCAACGTCGTTGTCGCGTGTTCAGGTCGTTTTGCATAAAGATGTGTTGGAGTCCATAGTGGTTCGTCTTAAGTTCAAATTTGCGTCCAACTACGTAGTGTCTCCAAACCTTCAAGGCATAGACAATGGCTAACAAATCCAAATCGTGCATCGCATAGTTCTCCTCATGCTTTCTCAGTTTCCTCGAGATGTAAGCGATCACTCGACTATATTGCATAAAGACTCTGCCTGAGCCTTCCTTGGATGTGTCAGTGCATACCAAGAAGTCTGCGTCCATGTCAGGGACTTTTAGCATTGTTGTCGTTGTCAATAGCTCCTTGAGCCTCCTAAAATATTCTACGCATTTATCGGTCCAAACAAACTTCTTCTTCTTCTTTTGCAACTCCGTGATCGGATTTGCTATATTTGAAAATCCCTCGACGAACCATCGATAGTATCCTGCTAAACCCATGAAGCTATGCACTTTCGGGACATTCATCAGCACAAGCCATTCCATAATAGCCTCGACCTTTGTTGGATCCATGGCGATACCTTCATCGGAGATGACATGTCCTAAGTAGTGAATCCTCGATTGATAAAATGAGCATTTGGACAACTTCCCATACAATTTGTGCTCTCGCAGACACTGTAGTACCAACCACAAGTGATCGTCATGATCCTCCATCGTCCGAGAGTAAATCAAAATATCGTCAATAAATACTTGGACGAACTTGTCCAAGTACTCATGGAACACCCCGTTCATCAAACTCATAAATACCCCCGGGGCGTTTGTCAGTCCAAAGGATAAAATAGTAAACTCATAATGTCCAAACCTCGTCTTAAAGGTAGTCTTAGGGACATCATCCTCCTTGATCTGTAACTAGTGATACCCTGATTGAAAATCGATCTTTGATAACACCGTTGCACCCTTCATCTGATCAAACGGATCATCTATCCTCGACAATGGATACTGATTCTTGATCGTTGCCTTGTTCAATTGGCAGTAGTCAATATAGAGCCTCCATGACCCATCCTTCTTTCGTATGAAAATAAAAAGCGCACCCTACGGTGAAACACTTGGACATATCAGTCCCAGGTCCAACAATTCTTTCAATTGCATTCTCAACTCCTGTAAATCTGGGGTCGACATCTGATAAGGCATTCTCGCTATCGGTTCAGTTCCCAGTTTTAGGTCTATAGTAAACTCCAATTCCCTCTCTGATGGCATCCTAGGTAACTCTTCTAAGAAGACGTCCACAAACTCTCTCACCACAGGAAGGTGTTCTAGACCTTCCACTACTCCCTTCTTGTTTAATGCAAGGATCACATAAAGCTTACATCCCTTGTGAATGCTCTTCCATAGCTAGAAGGAAGAGATGAACCTCAGGGAAACTGCCTGGTTTCGTCCTACAATCACGTGTCTTTTCCCCTCATCATCAACCAAGCTCAATCATTTCGTCTTACAGTTGAGTATCGCCTCATGCGATTCCAACCAGTCCATACCGATCCCAACGTCATAAGATCCTAAGATCGTGACGTACAGGTTGGCCCTGGTGACAAACTCTTCTAGGTTAAGGGTACAGCCCGTAACCTTTCCTCCAACCTTCTGTTTGGCTCCTAAAGCCATCTCTACAAAGCTAAACTCATCTTCTTCAACTGCCTTTACCTTAATCCTTTTTAGTGCTGCACCAGAAATGAAACTCTCAGTAGCACCGGGATCTATCAAAATACTAAGGGCCTGGTTAGAGAAGGTACCTGATGTCTCAAGCACAGTCGACTAGTTCTCTTCCTAGTGGTTATTCACCACTACATGAATCCGATGGGCCTTTCCCAAATCTCCCACGGTAGTGGATTCGACTGATCCATATTCTCTAGTCCTCTCCACTGGGAAGTTGCACTCGTAGTGTGGCTCCCCACACGTCCAACACCCCTTCTTCGGTCCAGTACTCCTGGTATCCGAAGTATAAGATGACGGCCCACCAACCTGGAATCATGGTCTGTTCTGCTAAACAGGCCTAAACTGCTGCTGCTGCGGTCGACACTGCTACTAATGTTGTGGTCCCCAATAAGGTGTCCACTGCTGAGGCGTCGGTCGCTGAGGTGTAGTGAAAGTGGATTCCCTCTGGAAGCCACGATATCCTGGCATATGTCTGGCTGGTGTCTGATGCTGCTACGCACCAGATGACACCTGCCCTGTTGGTCTCGCTAGAGTCTTTATCTGACCCTCGCTGATAAGCTCCTCCTTTACTATGAGGGCCTTCTGGATGGCATCATGCAAGGTTTAAGGCATCAAAATCCTAACCTTTTCATGTATGATGCCATTAAGGATGAACACGAACCTGTTGACCTTATGTTTATCAGTGTTAAGATGCAGAGCATACTGGAGCAGCTCCATAAAACGATCCTCGTACTCGGGCACCGTACGATCACCCTGTTGTAAGGTGTTGAACTCGTTGAGCTGACACTCAATGAATTCCTCTGATAGGTACCTCTCTCGGAACCATTCCTCAAACAGTTCCCATGACACGTCTTCGACGACCATGTTCATTTGTGGCAGGTGCGTCTTCCACCATAGAAGAGTGCTACCCTTCAATTGAAATACCACCATGCAGACCTTCATGTTGGAGGTATAGTCGCAAAGTGAAAAGAACATCGTCATATTCTACAACCATGCCTCGGCGGCTGCGCCGTCTGGGGCACCAAAGAAATCGAGAAATTTGACCTTCTCGAGCTCACGGTGAATGCTGCTAGCACCAACCGAAGCGCGCGTTCAACCCTTAGGGTGTGCTGGTGCCCTGGCCTCATCTCTGTCCAAACGACGTATCAGTGCCTCAGACATCCACTAAAAAGACCTCATCATTCCAAAAAAATCACCCATTGCTATCTACTCCTGCCCGACAACCTATTCATCTCCCTGGGGGTTAGACTCATCAGGCATGGATGCTACTGGAGGCGTCGTGCCTCCTCTCATAGCACCCCGTCGTTTTCCTCCATGGCATCCTCTAACCATGATTACCTGAAAGAATACAAGTCAACTCAATTAGCAACAATATAATCAAAATCATATCAATGAAATTCGTAGTGATCCCAAGTTGCGGGTTGACCCGCTTTGATACCATATGTAACGTCCCCATCATTACGACTACAAGCGAAGCAGAAGTGCAATTTTTTTAATTTTTTTTTAGGAAAGAAGGCGACGATGACAATAGTTTAACCACACCACTGATGAGGAATGCAAGCATGCAGTCCAGGCAATAGGAAACTATGACACCACTCACTAGCACAAGGGCAACTAGGCGAAACATGTGTAGAACAATAAGGAGGAACGAATACCCACCCGATGCAAACAAGACACGCCTACAAGCTAAGGGACAACATCCCCCTCCCAACACAACAGCCTTGACGAAAAAATACTAGAACCTCAAGTCGAGCGAACCCAACGCATTAAGTCATTCAACCCATGCACCAAAAGCAAACTTACAATGCTCGACAACACTCACACGGAAGGCACAGACTCTAGCTAAGTTATCATTCACCATTATCCAATAGGGTGCACCATGATCCCCTCATCAGGAATCATGTCGTCCCCATATGATAGACACATCAATAACCTTGGTGCAACAATCCTAACGGGACCAAGGATTCAAGAAAATCCAATGCGCTGGGAGGTGAAACAATTGACACAAGACTGCACCCAAACCCCAACAATAGGTCGACGAGATGCATGAGGACGACAACAAGGGAAGACGCAAACCAACACATGACTTCGTCAACAACCCAACCCTTTACTCACGTCTAAATCAGTCAATAGATATCAATCTAAGTAACATAACTTACCCTCTAAATCAGCATATCTGAATCACAATTCAGTCAATACATGCTAATCTAATTAACATTAATTATAATATGAAAAGGCAAAGTCTAAATTTATCACTAAATACCATCTAGTTTAGCAATTTACCTCACAGATGACGTTAACAAAATTAAGGCACAAGCTGCAATTATCCCACTAGTTAACAATATTAATTTACAAATTAGTCCTTAATGTACCGTCCATTTTAACATTAAATGCAACCAAATGGAGCAAGTCTAAATGATAATTTGGTCATCAATGTACCCTCTAAATTAACTGTAAATGCAAATCAATTTAGCAAGCTTAATTAAGTCAATACTAACACTATAAGCAATAATTACCTTCTTAATTAACAAGTGTGGTAAAATCAATATTAAAGCTAAATGACAAGTCTGGTCTAAGTTAAATTAAGGCTGTCTATTTGGCATTAAGGTTGTCCAATCAAATTAAATGTTGTATTGATCGAAGGTTGTTTAAGGGAGAAATTATCCATTACAAAAATGCTAAATCAATTGTTGTGTAAAACAAGTCATCCCTCTACACCTGTTAGCTAAAGAGTTGTTATTAAAGGTGCAAGAAGATAGCTGTAAAATGGTACACATACTCGCCAGAAAAAGTAAATTGTTGATAAATTAACACTATCATTAAATGGAACGCAAGCAATAAATGGAAAATAAGGAATTGCAGTCTTAATGAAACGCAGGTAATGATGAGAAAATAATCGAATTAAATGAACACATAGATCATAAATGGGAAATCCCCATTTAGTAAGGGTAACACTTGCAGTTTCCAAAAGGCAAAATCACCAGGCTATTAAGTTGGCAAATCGCAGTCACTCTTACAGTAAGGATTTGCTGTCAACATGTTATTCTACGCCTTTAATAAAACCACCATCAAACCGATGCTACCATTACAAAACAATTGTCACGTCACCATACACCATGAACGCATGCACACTCTCAGCATTGTGAATCACATCCAAACACGCAGGCACACAAAAACTAAAAACGCAGTCAACATTTTAAGGACAAATCGTGGTCATTCCAGTAGCAAACGCAGTCAACATTTAATGGAAAATTTGTGTCCATTCAATAGAAAACGCAGTCAACATTTTAATGGCAAATCGTGGTCTTTAAAGAAACAACATAGTCATCTTTAAATAAGCAAAAACGTTGTATTGAGACACACCAGAAGGGATTACATCACTGTCACCATTTAGATAAGAAATTTGTTGTACCAAAAACACACCAAAAGGAAATCACATTACTGTCACCATTTAAATAAGCAAATCATTGTACCACACATCCCAGGAAATAAAGGAATAAAAACGATTATTGGTAAGAGGTAATGAGCAGACAGACCATTCAATAAAAAGAAGATGTTCTGGTTTGATTCCATATCATAGAAAAATAAAAACTTAAGGTATCTACAGCTCAATGATGCGTCGACTGTACATATTATATCATTTTTGAAAGGTAAAATTTCTTCTAAGAAACAAATTCCTTTTAGATAGTCAAATCATTGTGGATATTAGAATAGTTCTCTGGATAGCATTCAGTGAAATGTCATCACAATCCATAAACCAAACAAGCATTAGGATTAGTGTAATAACGTAGACGCATAAAAATAAGACGCAGACAATAGTAAGATAAATGCAAGGATCCATTTGGAAAATTCATTGAAATAATTGCAGAGATTCTATCCGCCAAAGCACAAAGAAAATCCAAGGTTAATCCCTTAAGGCGCGGAGAACAAAAACAAGCATAGAGAAAATCCAAGGTTAATCCCTTAAGGCGCGGAGAACAAAAACAAGTGCAGAGATAAACCAACAAGGACGCAAAGAAATCCATACACAGAGGTACTTTTTTCTAGAAGGCGCAAGACAACAATCAGCCAAGGACAAACCATAGAGGTAGATGACTGACAGGAATATCCTTCACTCATCATCCACGCACAGAAAAGTAGGGCATTGAGATCCATAGGTCTATTAACGCCAAATCAACGACCGTAGATCAGGCTCCTAGCCGACTGCTCAGGCGTGGACTGAAGAGCTAGGGACAAAGGCAAAAATAAACCGCAATAATCACAAATCAATAAATCATAGGACGGTCAAGACAGGCAGTGAGTGAAGGCCATGGGAATCAATCAACATCGATCTAAAGGCTATGGGGAAAATTTCAGTCATCAACTAGAATGATAAGACAATCATTTTCCTTACCTAATTAAACATGTAGAACTAAAAGCATAAATCATATTAACAATCTACCACGCATAAATAAAGGAAGTGTACCGTTGCCCAATCGCCCGCTCTGAGTTGATTTCCTGCACGCTCCATGCAGTTCCCGCTTTCCGACTGATGAGCCTTCATTGGTACCTCCTAGCCAACGTTGGGGGTACTCTTCTTCCCCCTTTTCCCCCCGAGCCGTAAAGCGGCCACGCACACTAACCAGAGAATCAACTAGCTCCCAACTCACCTCGCAAGGTCGAGCTACCACTCCTCACCGAGTTGGGTATCCCAACTCCCACAAGCTAAGTCAGTCAAGTATAAATTTCTACAACATAACATTACACAAACAGAAGAGATCCTTCGTCCTTCTCCTCCCTCCATTATATAGAGTTTTGAAGTCCTTTACTTTCCCAAAATCACACTTAATTTATTTTTTAATAATTTAATTCATAAAAATCCTCCCCGTACATGTGTCACCCATCCCCTTCATTCCTCCATAAATTAATTTCCTTAATTAATTAATTACCCTTATTTCCCTCACCCTCCTAAAATCATTCCTAGAATCGCTCCTAGGTGTCCCCAAATTCCTTTACAAGTTTTAATGACTTTCCCTGTTTCTGATTTACTAGTTGAGTTTGATTTTAGAAGGTTCTTAAATGCTAGATACCTTACTAAGTTAGTCTTTTTGTTTTTTCCTTGTTTCCCCTTTCTTTTATGTTTCCCACTTTTTCCTAGTTTCATAAATCTTTTAAATTTCCTTCTTTTCCTTTTTATTTAAAACTCAAAAAGGCATGTGCAGAAACTTACCCCTTTTCCCCTTTTTCTTTTTAATGAATAAATTTTTAATTAGCATAATATAGTAAAACAATTATTTCCCCTTTTTAAATTTTATCCCAAAAGCTTTTTATAAATCAACTTAATTTCTTACCCCCTTCTTGTCACAAGATTAATGAAGATTATCATTATTATATATATATATATATATATATATATATATATAATAGATAAAAAATTTATCACAAGTATAATTTAGACCTAGACTTTATTTTCCTAGGCTAGGCGACATTTCATTAGCGGAAAAGTTTTAAATATTCCTTAACACATTATTCATCCTAAAGTCATCTAGGTTTATCCAATTATTAAATAACAGCGCGACGTGCCCTTTAGGACGCACTAGGTGCTCCAAGGGTGCCACTTGCCTCTTTTTGTTTCTCTTACGCGACGTTCCCTTCAAGATGCACTACGTGCTCCAAGGGTGCCACTCGCCTCTTTCCAGTTTTATTGCGTGACGTGCCCTTTAGAACGCACCATGTGCTCCAAGGGTGCCACTCGCCTCTTGATTGACTTGGTAGACATCAAAAACCCCTGAAGTCAATACTCTACCAGGTGATCTTGTGGGAGACTAGGGGCCTCTAAGGAATAATGCCCCTGCCTTATTGCACACCCCTTAGAATCATCGTGAGCGACGGTCGCAGTCAGCCCTCACGACATCGTGGGTCTTCTCGAACTAGGTAATCGTTAACCTACAATTCGTGCCATAGCGAGAGTGCTAGTAGGCTGTGGCAGGGTTTTTGTCCACACCTCTCCCTCAACATCTCTGGTAGTCATGCATGACCCCTCTACTCCACATGTGATTCTGGTCGACAAGCTATAGTTAGCCTGCATCATCAACGAATCATGTCAGAAATATATCCATAATCATATCATCTAATTAGATGCACTAATATCACATATAAAACAATCAAACCCCAATAGTTCACACCCCGACTTGATCCGGAGTCCAAGGGGTTCCATCGATGCCTCTGCATCCTCGAGGTCCAAAATTATGCACACTCAGGAAAATCAAGTCAATAGCACCTGTCTATTTCAATGCAGCATAATAACATGTCATCAATTCACATCGCCTCATAATCATAATCAAATGCCCAAAAGTATAACAATCTGGATCACTTGGGAGAAAGTGTCCTCAAAGAATAAGTTTGTTCAGTGCGCACAAGAGAGGGATGTTACATGTTTGTCCATTCATTAGCTTTGTAGGGGAAGATGCAACGAGGAGGAGAGGAGGGTTGAAGAGAGCGAAAATAGTAGAAAAATAGGGCTAAGTGTAAGTAATCAATGAACTGAAATAAATAAATAAATACTTATGCAATGAAGGATTCGAAGTCAGGCTTACCAATATCTTTGATAGAGAACTTATGTAATCAGATCTTGGTTTTCTTCAGTAAGCTTTGAGATTAGCTTGAACTGAGAAATTCTCCATTCATGGCTTCCTGTGCCTCCGAAAGAAAATGCCTCTTGTGTTTCTCAAACGATGGAATCTGCATTAATGGCCATCTCTAACACACAAATTTGTGAAGGATTACCCCCAAAGCTAGATATTGTCATATGCATCGGTGTAGATATGAAAATGAGAACCTGATCACCATAATTGGGAGTAATTAGCTGAAAGATTGCATTCACTGCCCCAGTAATTGTCATGGACAATTATCATAGTATGAATGCTATTATTGATCAAGAGGGAGGGCTCCAATATATGATATTCATTTCCACTGATATTGACCAATAAAGAGGGCTCCAATATGTCATATTCTGGTTGAGGTTGTGTGAACTGCAGAATATGTGCAGTATTGGCATATGTTGAAAGAGCATAATCAAGATGTTGGAAGAGCTCACTACATCTGGTCTTCCATTCTCTGATTTCTGTAGGGATCTTGGGGCTACAGAAGATACAACAACCGAGACACCATCCTCTCTTTTTGTTGGCACAATGGATGAGGAATTTGGCTTGTTTATTGGATTCCTTGATCTTTCTGAGACATCTTTCCACTAACTCCGGCAGCTACCTGTGTTGATATTTAAATTGATTTTGAATATGGAGTAATGACTCATTCATACAGGCGCGTTCCATGTTGAAAAGTTGAATGTTCTCCCCCAAATTCATAACATCCTGCAACTGTTTGAAGAGGGGACCAATAATGGCATTGGTGACCTTTGTCGCCACTCCTAACCCCAGTACAGTCCCAAAATCTATGGTCATATTAGAAAATGGCAGAGAGAGAATGAAAATTATGTGAAGATTGAAACGAAAAAAAGGGGCGAAAAGAAAGGGACGAGAGTAGGTATGTAATAAGCGAGCAAGGGATTTGAGAGCCAGGGTGCAACACATATAGAAAAGAATAAGGACTGGAAACAAAGGGAAAACGGGGATGAAGAAGCCAATGCTTGGAGTCAGTGAAGGATAAGATACGTGGAGAGATGAATGATCAATTCTTGATTAACATATGACAATTTTTTATTGGCATTCGACAGACGATGAAGGCCATGAGGAAAACCTCCCCATAAAAGAATGCCTTCAACGTAATAATTACTAGCATACCCTCGAAACAGGGGAAAAGGAACGCCAAAGCGAATTGGGGTGGTTATGTTATTTAAAGATCACAAGATTTTGTTTTTGGCTAGAAAATGAATACTTTACAAGGTTAATATCCATTCCACACCTAGCAATATATTTTCAATGATCATGTAACTTTTCAATAATCACAAAAATGTGATCGGTTCTTTTTAGAGGAATAAAAGAGGAAGAAGATGCACTGATTAAGAAGCTAAAGAGACAATGACAGAGGAAAACCAAACGAAAATAATAGCATCCTAAACTAAACCAAAGTTACCAAAAATACAAGGTAATAAAATAGTGTGGAATGTATGGAGAAAAAATATTTGAAAACTCATCACAAAATATATCTTGCTACATATATGAAAATTTCAATTTCAATTTCAATTTCTTCAATCATACAAACAAAACATTTAAAATTATAATAAATTGACAATAAATATTTACAAACACTATATACATTAAGATAAACATTTTAGACCCTATCTGGCGTACAACATTAAGATATAGACTAATTTTAGTCTCTTTATAACTTACAAATCTTATCCATAATTCTCATGTTTTAAGATGATTTCATTCTATATTTAATCCCTCTCAAAATTAAATAGTTGTTATCCATAATTGGCATGTCCTAGGATGTGATTTCATTTTATATTAAAATTGTGTTACACAAGCAAAGCACCAATCTCATACACCAATTTGGTGTTATTCCATGACCATAAGAGTGAATAAAGATACTCTGACATTTTTTTACTTATGATGGGTTGAAAAAAATTGTACTTTTAAGAGAACCAAACAATTGTTAAGTTATGAACATTGTATTTTGAAAACAACATAATAGAAATGTTGTTTAGTTAGCTAAAGTTATGAACATGGTTATGAAAGAATATCATGAAATTGGTTACTATAAACACAATTATGATAATAAATTGAAATTTAACTATAATGAAATTTTAAATTCATTAATTTAAAAATATTTCTATGATGAACTCAAGAAAAAACTACCTACCCACAAGTGGTTGCCCTAATAAATTTTGACTAAACTGCCAATAACTCTATAAAAATATTAGTTTGAATTCTATAAGATTGTGTCTAAAATGTGAAGAAAATGACTCATTTTTTTGTTAATAAAAGTAAAATAAATTACAAAGTTAAGTGCCAAATTGGCAGTTAGTTCCCTTAATATCTTCACCATAAGTAAAGTAAATTACAAATGGCCCAAATTGCTACCAAAACATGCAGTGGCAACTTGGCAAAAGCATATGTAATTTTTATTCCAATAATACATTTTTTATTGAAATTTTGATAATACCTTTTTTATTGAAATTTTGCATTGTTATTATATTACATAAAGAATATTTTTTAAGCTTCCATTGCAGTTGCCTTTAACAACTTCACCATATTTGTATAATAAAAGTGATTGTTTTTTCGTAATAACAAATATGATAATTGCTACCAAAACATGCACTGGCAACTTGTGTATTTTTTATTCCAATAATATATTTTGATTGAAATTTTGTTAATATTTTTTTATTGAAATTTTGCATTGTTATTATATTACATAAAAAAATGTTTTTTAAATTTCCATTGCAGTTGTCTTTAACAACTTCACCATATTTGTATAATAAAAATGATTGTTTTTTCATAATAACAAATATGATTATATATACTAAAGCATATCATGTTTTCCAAATATCATTAGAACTTTGAACTATGAGAATATATGGTATAAAAACACCACTCATTACTACCATGAAGGATTTGATGAAAAAAATCATAGAAGATTACATGGTCCGTTAAAAACAAGGGCAATGGAGCAGCGTAGTCCCTGCCGAATTTAATGCAATTAAATGGAAGAATGTTCATAAGGCAAAAATATTCCAATGTTGAAGTATGATTACAATAGCATTCTAATGTTGTAGTATGAGCATAAGCCGTTTTGTGAATTTTATAAAAAAGTATAGTTGCAAATTAGAGTAGAATGTTGCGATTTGAGTTTTTTTTAGTTTTGGTGTTTGAGACATTTTGAAGTTGTTATTAATCATTTTATAAATGAATGTGTTGTAAGGCTTATTTGGTTACAATAAAGTAGCGTTGTGAAAATAATTAAAAAAGAAGGAATAAATAAATTTAATTTGAAAACAATATTGTGCAATTAGATGGTGCGATGCAATTGAATGGTAAATATTCTAATGAAGGCTAATTTATTTTGAGTTTGATTTTATTGGATTGTTGACATTGTATATAACAAAAGAGAAGGAAGCGAAATGTGATTTAATGCATGATTGGCCATAAGCTAGAAAATTTCTTCATGGTAAATATTCCAATGTAGCATTGTACAAAAGATTTCATTTTTTGATAAGCGAAGTGCATGAAATCTGCAATATATATATATATATATATACACACACATTGTGTAATAAGCATATATGTTCTATCTTCAAGAAGGTGGAAGCGAAGATTATGGTATAATGTTTTTCTTTGGTCTTCATCCAAGTGACATCAACTTTTATCAACCAGTTGATTTAAGAAGTAAATTCAGTGGTTCAAGTTTTAGTGAGTTGATTTTTTTTTTCCTTCGCCTAATTCGAGATGTAAGAGTATGTTGTCTTCATTCACTGTGAATATACCACGAACTTGGAGGTCTCGTA
>JASDQU010739549.1:67190-86221 GCA_032191745.1 Picea mariana | reverse complement strand
AACCCCATCGCATATCACGCATTCTGGGGTTCGGAGGTTGAGAGGACCTCGTCTCGACTGCAGAAGTCACAAAGTGCCGAGAGCCAAGGCACAAGAGAAGGGACACATGGCAGGACCGCAAGGTGGGGCCCGTGTGGTTGACAGGCGGACACGCGTCGTCTGGGGAGAAGGAGTCAATAGTCTGTTGACTTCTCACGTCCTAGGGATTTGTGGGATAAGAGAATGAAGGCTCATCGCTACAACTCACGAAGTGGTGAGTTGTGGGAAGTGAGAAAAGGAAGGTCAACCTTCATTGACTTTCAAGTCTCAGAGGTTCACATGGGAAGAGCACAGAGGTTCAACCCTTTGACTTGCGAAGTCACGAGTTGCGACTAGAGCTAGTGTTTAKCCTAGCCAGTGGTCACACGCGGAGGGCGCTGACAGAAGGGAGCTATACCCATTTCATGATCTCGGGTATCACGAGATTGGAAAGGAGGAGTCAAGAGCTTCGACTCGCGAACTCGCGAGATGGAAATTTGTGACAAGCGCCTTTGGTAATAGGCCTTGGTCATAGCGTTGTGGTCACTTGGGAGTCGTGGAGCTTGCACCTAGTGCTGTTCGCACAGGGGAACTTTCGAAGGACCTGTGGATCGATTGAATTGATATTCCAGCAAGGAATCGAAGGAGCCGCTTCAGCTCATAAAAGAAATAGAACGATCCTTAAGACCCGAAGGTCACGCAGAGACTCTGTCGAGGCATAGGAGGCATCTGCAGCCTGTACTAAGCCCCGTAGGAATTCGGGGATTCTGTCCCTCTAGAAAAGGTGAAAAATCTATTACGTCGCAACGGGGTTGTGATAGTCTCAAACAAGCCCCCAGAGTATGGTATTTGAGACTCGACATATATTTACAACAACAAGGGTTCATGAAAGGAAATGAAGACAAAAATCTCTACATAAAGGTGGGTCAAGACCATATATTGATTATTGAATTCTATGTAGATGAAATTATCTTTGGAAGTAATAATGACAGGATGAGTCAAAAATTTTCCAAAGACATGCAACACAACAACACGAGTTTGAGATGTCTTTTCTTGGTGAGTTAACCTTCTTTTTAGGATTACATATATGTCATAGAAGCAAAGGTATCTTCATCTCTCAAGAAAATTATATCAGAGAGATGTTGAAGAAGTTTGGAATGACAGATTTCAAACCAGTTGGTACTCCTATGAAAACAAGTTGCAAGTTAAGTAAGGATGATGATTCCAAGGACACAAAATAGAGACAATACAGATTGATGATTGACAGATTCTATACTGGATGTTATGTAGACAGTTGGACAAGTTGCAAAGTTTCAGGAAGGACCAAAGGAATCACATGTTTTGGAAGTAAACAGGATATTCATATATCTCAAAGGTACAGAAGAGTTTGGTTTATAATATACAAAAGGGAAGGATCTATCTCTTGTTTCCTACACCGATGCATATTGGGCAGGTTTCATTGATGATGGAAGAAGTACAAGTGGAGCAAATTTCTACTTGGGTGAGTTCTTGGTATCATGGTTAAGAAAGAAATAGTCATTAGTATATTTGTCCACAACAGAGACATAATACATTGCAGCAACACATGTTTCACATAGGTTCTTTGGATGAATCAAACTTTGTAGGATATGCAAGTAAAGTATGATGAGACCATTTCAATACTTTGTGAGAACACCAGTGCCATCAATATTTAAAAGAATCCAGTGATGCGCTATAAGACAAAGCATATTCCAATCAAGTATCACTTCTTACAAGAACAAGATGTAGAGAAGAAAATCAAGCTAGAGTATGTCGGGACAAAGGAGAATATTGCATATATCTTCACTATACCACTTGCAAGGGATCCTTTAGAGTATCTGTGATAGAAACTTGGGGTAGTTTCTTCCCCAAAGTGATCCATTCAACATCACACTTAACTGGATATGGGAGAGAAACAAAAGTCTTGAATAATTTCAAGTCGTGACACTTTTGAATGCTTTTCATATATACATCAAAGAATTACACGAGGAAGCACCATGAAGAGAAAATTATGTAGAGTTAGCAGAGGATTATAGATAGGGGGAGCAACCTATGATAAGGAGTACACTTTGTCATTGATGTAAAAGGGGGGAGATAAAGAGTAAGGCATGGAGATATATAGGCATAAAATTAGGGGTAGCAATGGTCACAAGGGGAACATGAGCATAAGGATTTTCATTCCTAAGTGTTTACATCAATACCAAAGGGGAATATTGTTGGACAGTTGGTTGTCATTGATGTCAATGAATACTAGATTGGTGTAAACTAATGTGATGGGTATATTTGGAGAAGTCTCCAAAGTGGTCCCCTTATGGTGTGGCTCTAAGCATGGCCGTCACGGGTTGACACTTTGAAGAAGACTACAAGAAAACCCTTATTTATGGTTAAGGATCACGTAGTTGATCATAAAATGTGTTCATGAAGGATGGAGTAAATGAAGGAAACCCACTCATAGATGGATAGCACTTGTCATTCCATTTCCGGTGATATGTGGAACATCACGTGGTTCCTCATGGTTAGGGAGATATGGCCTTGTAAAGTTGGAAGCCCCAAAGAGTGGACAATAATCCCCTAGTTTGTTATAAGTCTTGGTCAAAGGGGTAAAATTGTTGTAACAAGAAAACCCTAGAAGACCTAAATTAAGGAGAGGAGTTACCTATCACAAGTATATAATCACATCATGGAGTCATTCATAAGTACATTCACACACTCATTCATTGTTTATCTATCTTGTGAACTAGTGATATTTTGCTAGGTTGTGAAGACATTTTTCTGAGTTAGCTAAGGAAGGTCGAAGGAGAAAGTCTCGGGGTCGTAGTAAACCCTAGTTTCTGAGGTATCCATGGGTTGCAAGCCATAAGGGTGTGGATGTACACGAGATGCAATGAAGGAAAGCACAAATATCCATGGGTTGTAGAAGAGAAGGTCATGTATCTATAAAAATATAATGAAGGTTTGAATATATGTTGGTACTAGGTCCCTAGAGTCTGAAAGCAAGTTAACAAGTCAGCATTCTATAGGTTTAGGTTAGCTACAAAAGTTCTGGTATTGTTATTAGTTTGTTTTGATGCCTAGATTTGCTCATGATTTTGTGAATGCTTGAGGCATTCTTGCTATGGTTGTTATTGTACTTGGATATGGTATATGTTGGTTAGTTGGTTGAGTGAGAAACACTCTTATGTATGGTACAACATTGATATGGTTCTTATAGATCACATCCTTGAGTTGATTGTATATGGTTGAGGGATATCCATGTTTTATGGTGATGTATGCATGAGAGGAATGCATAGGCTCTTTAAGATACTTCATTGATGACATGATACAGATCTGCATATCATTGATAGTATGATGCATGGTATGGGTTGTACATGGTTGATGCTTTGTTCATGATTCACTATTCATTGTTGATGTATATTTTGATTCATGATTGATGCATGAGATGGTATGCATGCTAGTATACACTTGATGTATGGTATGAAATAGGTTTAGATGGTTGATGCTCATATACAGGTTGATGAGACAGTGACATATTTGTGACAGTAACAAAGACAGTGACAATGAAAGAGACAGAGACAATGATAGAGTTGTGACAATAACTGAGATAGTGACAGTGACAGAGTTGTGAAAAATGTTGTGATAGTTTCAGATTCTATGACAGTTGGTCTAAATTTATATTTCAGAGAAGAAGGATGGGGCAAGGAAAGGTGGTTGTAGCCACCTTCTAGTTGTAGAGGGAGAACCTAGGGGGTTGTAGCCTCCTTCTAGTTGGAGCCAGAGAATCAGGGAGTTGTAGCTTCCTTCAGGTTGGAGCCTAAGAATAGGGAGTTGGAGCCTCCTTCTAGTTGTAGCTAGAGAATCAAAATTTGGTGCTTCCAATGAATTTTTTCTTTTGATAAATATATAAGAAAATCATTCTGTGGTTTTCTCTCATTTGGGTTTCCAGCTAAATACTGGTGTTTTTTCTTCTTGATGTGATGTTTCTTATGTTTACATGTTTATGATATATATGATTGGATGCATTCATAGATGATACATTGATATTGTGTTTAAAAGTGTTATAATTTCTCATTATTGATTCACCCCCCCCAGTAATCCAACAATGAATAATGCAATCAATAAATTATTGGACATATTTGTGTTGGTCTTCATAGATGACATTCTGATTTATTCTAAGAGAAAGGAAGAGAAYGAAGAACACCTCAAGTCAGTGCTTCAAGTACTAAGAGATCACAAGATCTATGCAAAGTTTAGTAAGTGTGATTTCTTTTCAAAAAGGGTTAATTACTTAGGCCATGCCATCACCAAGGAACGAGTGGCAGTTGACACTGAGAAGATAAAATCCATCATGGATTGGCCTACACCAAAGGATGTCTCTGATATCATATCCTTTATGGTCCTAGCAGAATACTATAGGATGTTCATAAAGGGGTTCTCCAGGATTGGTTGTCCAATCAACTCCTTACAGAAAAAGGGAGTTAAATTCATTTGGACAGCAGAGTGTGAGGATATTTTTCACCAACTAAAACACCTTTTAACCAATGCACCAGTGATTAAAATTGTAGACTTAAACAAGTACTTCCTGGTGTGCACAAATTCCTACAAAACGGGACTTAGAGGAGTCCTCATGCAAGAAGGGCATGTAATTTGTTATAAATCCAGAAAATTGAATGAACATGAAATCAATTATGTGACACATGACTTGGAATTGGCTGCCATAGTACATGCTTTAAAAATGTGGAGGCATTACCTCCTAGGAAGAATATTCGTACTTATGACAAACCACAGTGGGTTGAGATACATGTTTGAACAGCTAGGTGGATGGCTCTCCTTAGTGAATTTGATTTTAAAAGCTAGGTGGATGCCTCTCCTTAGTGAATTTGATTTTGAAATCAAACATATTAAGGGAAAGGAAAATAGAGTGTTTGATGCCCTCAATAGAAGTATGAAAGTGATTCACTTGGAAACTATGAGTACATGTGAATCAAACATCAAGGAGAGAGTCAGAAGTGAACAAGAAGTAGATGAGATTTTCAAAACTATAAAAACATGCCTAGAGAAAGAGCCCACGTGGATGAAGTATGAGGGATATCAATTGTTGAATGATGGATTACTAACTTACAAGGGTGTATTTTATATCCCAAATTGTTATGACTTGAATAGGTTCATAATGTATGAAATACATAAAATACCATACAATGGTCACCCTGGTTATTAGAAAATGATCACATCCACCAAGAAACTATTTTATTGGTTGAGAATGAAGAAGGAAATAGATGACTACTTGTCTAAATTCTTAGAGTGTCAGCATGTTAATGTGGATCATAGGTATCTAGAAGGTTGTTACAGCCCCTACCGATTCTAGAGTGGAAATGGGAAACCATCTCCATGGATTTTATCACCAGATTTCCTAAATCAGCCAAAAGAATGATGTCATTATGGTAGTTGAGGATAATATGAGAAAGGTTTCTCACTTTATTCTTGTGAAATCAAATTGCAAGGAAATATATATTGCCAATATATTCATGAAATAAATATTTATATTGCATGGCATGCCTATGGAAATCATATCAGACAAAGATACAAAATTTACTTCAAATTTTTCGAAATATTTGTTTGTTGGTTTTGAAACTAAATTGCTATTTAGTAAAACCTATCACCCTCAAACGGATGGACAGACAAAGAGGGAAAATAAAGTATTAGAGGACATTTTAAGGATGCATGTTATGCATCAGCCCAGGAAGTGGGAAGACTACCTACCACTGATAGAATTTGCTTATAACAATGGCTATCAAGAGTCACTAAAGATGAGCCATTTTGAGGCTTTCTATGCTAGATAGTGAAACATTCCAATCACCTGGAATAACCTAGTAGACATAATAACCCTTGGGCCAAAACTATTAAAAGAAATGGAAAAACAAATAGTTCGAATAAAATAGAATCTGAAGATAGCTCAGGGAAGGCAGAAGATCTATGCAGAAAAAAATAGGACTCATAGGGAGTTCAAAGTAGTGGATCATGTGTATCTTCAAATAACACCAAGAAGAAGTTCCTTGAGAATGGGAACTTGTGCCAAGATGGCACCTCAATTTTGTGGACCCTTTGAAATTATGGACAGAGTGGGACCTTTAGCATATAGACTAGCACTTCTTCCCACATTAAAAGCGAATAATGTTTTCCATGTTTCATTATTGAAAAAATAAGTACATGATTCTAATCATATAATTGACTGGTTTGTGGTCCAGGTGGAACCAGAGGGATAATTCTTGCTAGAAACACAATGCATACTAGACATGAAAGAGATCTCACTCAAGAATATAACCATTTCCTAGGTCAAGGTGCAATGGAACCACTTTTCTCCAGATGAAGCTACATGGGAATTGAAGGATGCCATGAAACATGCATACCCATTTTTGTTCACTGTTGTACATAAACACCATAGTAGCAGGTAGAAAACTGGGGCGATATTCCTTTTAAGGGGGAGGAGATTGTAATACCCCTGTTTCCACCAGATTGTAAATATTATTATTGTTGTGAAAAGGACTATGGGCAGATATGCCATGTGAATGTTGGAAAGAAGATGAACCTTGCTATAGAAGGTAATGTATATATTTTGTTATTAAATAAAAGTAAATTGTGGCATGAATTTTGAAAGAGGATTGCTAGTATAGATCATGATGCATGAGATGGATGCTAAGGGGGACTAGTAATGGTGAGATGACCACTGCTTGAACAATACTCTGCTAGATATAAATTGCATAGACCCAGGATAGTCTCCTGGCCAAAAAACTATTAATTACGATTCAGGCTAGTAGTTGGGAAGTCTTCCTCAAGATTCAATGAGGATATGTGAAGAGTACCTATCTGTAAACTTCCTGATCTAACCCACGAAATATTGTTGGAAAAGGAAAGAAAAGGAAGGAAAATCATGGGTAGAGGGAAAGAGAGAGGAGAATAAGAGAATATGTGCATGAATGGGTCTGAGGAGCATTCCTGAAGAAGGAGAGTGTGAGAGACTCTATGGTTCCGAAGAGAATTGAGAAAATAGGTTTTTCTGGGTTTATGAGCACTTGGAAAGTGTTTTCTAATCATGTTGATAACTAAAGCTGCAATGATTGAGTGAGCAATCACAACAGGATCCCTTTCTTGGTGGATAGAAAAATGGATTGCTAGGAACCTGTGGGAAAATAAGAGTAACCTTTGTCCCTTGATGTTGTTAAGCACAAGCAAGACCTCTCTCATGGAATCATGATCTAGCTAGGGGGTGGCCAGTTGAGGAATACTCCAAGAGAAATTGTGCCTATGGTTGGGTGGAAAAGGGAACCCCTTTCAGTAGTTTCAAACTAATTTAAAATTTCAGATAAGTGTGACTTTGAGTTTTATATTGTCTTGATTGTTTTTTTGTAATATGTATTTTCTTGAGCTAGATGATGGCATAAAATTTTATCTTGTTTGAATGGTATAATTTGTGGCTCTGATGGCCTAGAGGTTTGGGAAATTTGAAGTAAACCTTTAATATCATATTTTGTAAATGGTTTTTTGCTTACCTCTATTTATAAAAGGAGGATTGTTAGTAATGGGTTTTAAATGAATTTGGGGGCATATGGATTTGGATTTTGTGCTGGTTGGAAAATCCTCAAAGGGGATTTTCCAAGGACTGAATCTGCAAATATAGAATCAAGGCAGACTCTACGGGACTACTCTAGTCCTATCAATCCCTCCAAATTACCTTTTCCTATTATAGAATTCGATCTCTATAGATGAAGGTTTCTTCCTTAAGACCATTCTTCTGAGTGACCATAGGCTCAAATCCGCAGGCTTAACCAAATATTAGATAAGATTTAAGAGTGTATCTCACAAGGGCTTGTCAAAGTTACACAAGACCACGACCCTAGAACCCTTAGCTATGCTCAAAAGGAGCTAAGCCTTTCGGGCTTCAGAGGTCCAGTACTTCAGAATGTTGGAACCTCACAACATTACAATGATGCAAAAGGCAACCTGTCGAAACAGTGAATGGACAGTTTGACCAATAATTGGCAGTATTTTATCCGTTATCATGGGATCTACCTTATCATTAAACACTTACCAACATTTGACCACTGGTAGTCCCTTCACCATTGATCATGATCACAAATCAACAGTGGGATTCTCGTCTTTTTTCTCTTGTGGATCCAACGGTGGGGATGCTACCTGAATTAGCTACTTGATCGAACAACTGGTAGGAGTGTTGATCTGGATTTTATGAGCAGAACGAAATGACTACATATTATTAACATATACTTAACACAGAATAACAAAGATACAGTAAAACTGGTTTTCTATTCAATAAGGAAATAAGTTGAAACTATAAAATGCAACGGAAAACAAGCTTGTTGGAATGGTGGCAACTTATCTCTGAGAAGAGATGTGACGGTTGCGCTCATTCGCAAGAAGGTGATTACAATGAGGCTATGAAGGCCTTTTTACAATAAACAGGAGTTTCAAAAACCCTAAACATCCAAAAACCTAACCCTAGGAGATGAAGCACCAAAAGTCATGCGGGCCTTGTTTGGGTAAGTTAGTACATCAACTTTCCGGGGTCGTAACTTTTGCATACGATCTCCGTTTTAGGMATACGATAGCCCATTARAAATATCTATCCGAGGACTACAATAGTTTCCCAAAATTTCACTATGAAATTTTGCAATCGCAACATACCCAAAAAAACATTGTTTAGGGCCTCAAAATGGGTTCGGAAGTTCAGGACCCGAAAAAMTGCTAAAAATAGTAAATTACCAAAATTGCCAGAAAGATGTTTTGAGCCAGCTAGAATAGGTGGCCACCGATATCCACCTGGATCAAGTGCGCAATTTCTTGACTTCACGACTCTTGTGATCCCTAAACTTTCAACCTCTCCATAGTATTACTGGCCGAAGTGGTCACGAGGTAGTGACTACCCTTTGTTTTCGGTTAATACTCCCACTTATTATATCCTTCCACTACTCTTAATTGAATGGTCAAGAAAGATCCTGAAGGATCTTAGATCGATGGTCCATGGAACTTCATGGTTTTGGCCTTCAAGATTTCAGGATTTTGTGGTAGAGCGTAACATGTGCTATGGCCCAAAGGTTGGGGATTACTTAATTAACAAAATTAAAGAAATCTCATGTTTAGCCTTAAGTTATTCTCGTAAGTACGTGCATGGGACCCTCTTAGGGAGTCTGGAACTTTGGAACTTCAAGACTCTAGGGCTCCAAAGGATTTGAGGATATAGGAGGGTGTGGTAAACACCGAAGAGTCGAAGTTCCCTTGTTGTACTATCCAACTCCGATTTGATGGGTCCATGCACATCATTGTGATGTGGCATTCCTAGATAGTTCCATGTGGCATCATGGGATTGGTCGTGCATTAGGTGTGGGACACCCTCCCCCCCCTTGTCAAGTCGAAAACATGTGTTAAGTGTGGATAAATCTCAACCTTCAGTTCTAAGGGTGAATAGAACTCCACCATAGATCCTAGAGTGGAAAGAGACTTCAAGACTTAGAGTCTCTAGGAAAGTTTTTGGACTTGCATAAGGGTTGAAGGCCCGATATCCACGAAGAATTGGGGAGATGTTCAATGTAATCAATCCTTCTGTGGCCACATTGTTTCTAGAGAATGATGACATGGTTCATGATAGTTCCATTATGGAAAACACAAGAGAAGCGGTGCCACATGGTGAAGGGGGTGTCCATTGGCCAATGATGCCCTGAAAAATTCTGAAATCCATACCTTTCAAACCAGAACTCAATTTTGGATGAGGTTATAGTTATTTTAAATCTCTTGATGAGCACAAGGTGATGGTATCCTCATCCAAGGTATTCAGGGAGTTGTAGGAAACTGTAAAATTTATGTCCCATCCCTTAAAAATAGTACTTATGGGGTTAGGTGTGTGATCGAGTGGTATCATAGAAGGAAACAACACTTGGCCTGCTTGGGCTCATGAAAGAGTGGAAACAAATTCTCATAGAAAACCTTTAAGTCATAGGGTACCCTACCCTACCCACCTATAATAGATTATTTAATCTTTACTACTAAAAAGAGTGAATCCTTCTAATGTTTTTACATGTTTTAAATATGAACTTCATTTTGATATTATATGTGGAATATTGAAGATAATTTTATCTTACAAAAATTTTCTATGTTGTTCATAAATTTTGAGGATAGATGACTAACATAAAATGTTGTTATCAACACTCAAACAGTCAATGGGAAAGAGGGAAAATACAATTTAAAGAATGGTGACACATCATGAATTTGGAGAAATCTCACATAATAGAGAAGAAGATTTTGATGAGAGGAGGGTGGTGGAAACCCCTCTAGATTTATCTGAAACTATAAGAATCCATATGGAATAATTACAAATTTGTAAGGTAGACAATGAAAGGTTGATAAAGAAACAGGAAAACAAACTAAAATTAATGTACTCCTACTACAAATCCTATCAAATATACAAAGAAAGTTGCAACATGGGCCAATAGCCAGTAATGTGGATAGACATAATAGTAAGAAAAACTAAAGTCCACCTGAGATACAAAAACATGGCCTTGAAAGTAACAACACAAGAAGAATCACCTCAAAGAAGGCCCAACATGGGGCCAATAGGAATTCTAACATCAAGGACTCATGAGAAATATTTGTCATGGAGACAATTTGAAAAATATTTTAATAAAAAGTATCTATATGAGAGGTACTATGATGAAAAGACTGAGTTCTATGAACTCAAGCTAGGACAACTCACCATATATGAATATGCCAACAAATTCCTTGAGCTGATGAGGTATGTCCCTTATATCAAGGATGAATAGACAAATATACAATGATTCATTCGTGGACTGCCTCAATCCTTTCAAGAAAGGATTGAGTTTGATGAACCGAAGACCTTATAAGACACCATTAGGAAGGAAAGGTACTACTATGAGAAAGTCAATCATAAGGAAGAACCTTATAAGGATTGGAAAAAGGAAACAAATTGGGATTCAAGAAGAAGGGGTTTAAACCCTCAATATTTAAGAACCATGGGAAAGGCTCTAAGATGATCCTTCCTACTAAAAGTGTGTATTAACAAAATTTTCCATCTCAAATTGGAAATAAACCCTTGGTATCATCCCCAGGAAAGACTGATAATACAAATAGACAACCATTGAAATGTTGGGGATGTGGGGAAGAAAATTTGTTGAGAGACTACCCACATATGCAGCAAGATAATGGGTGATTCTACAACATACATGATGATACCACAGTCAATGATGTGGCTAGGATCTTGCCACAAATCTATGAAGACTTGAATAATAGACAAGTTGTCCACCAAGCTTCAGTGGTGGAGATGGAAGGTATGATTACCAACCATCCTGTTTCTATTTTGATTGACCCTAGATCTAATCTGAGTTATATTTCCCCTCGAATTGTTGAGAAATGTAAATTGCAGCTAGTAAAACATGTTAAATCATGGCTGGTACAACTAGCCATTGGAATAAAAATAAATGTTAAAGAGGTCTTACTATCATGCCAATTCATTGTGAATGGGCACCTAAACAACTCTAAACATACTTCCTTTAGGATATTATTACATGCTTCTTGGCATGGATTGGTTGGATACCCATAAATGCAAGTTAGAATGTTACAATAAAACGTTAGAATGTGAAGATGAGGAAGGGGAGAAAAGATCCCTACATGAAATTCAAAAACATTTCTCAGTGAGACAAATATCATCCCTTCAAGTGAAGAAGTATTGCAGAAAAGGATGTCCTTTGTATGCAATACAAGTACTGAAATATGTTGAGGATAGTGAAACAATCTTATATGACCACTCTATATTAAGAGAGTACAAATATGTGTTTCCATAAGAGGTACCAGGTCTACCTCCAAGAAGAGATATTGATTTTTCAATAGAACTTGTACCCGGAGCAGTGCCAATGTCTAGAGCACCCTATAGAATGAGTACACCAGAGATAATTGAACTCAAACTACAACTAAAGGAGATGTTGTACAAAGGGTGCATCTAGCCTAGTGTCTCCCCTTGGGGAGCACCAACCTTGTTTTTGAAGAAGGATGGCACCCTCAGGTTGTGCATAGACTATAGACAACTCAACAAGATGACAATTATGAATAAGTAACCCTTGCCATGAATTGATGACCTATTTAACCAGCTAAGGGTTCCTCCAATATTTTCCAATATTGACTTAAGGTATATATACCATCAAGTCTAAATTAAGGATGAATACATCCATAAAACAACCTTTAGGAAAATATATTGGCACTATGAATTTGTAGTGGTGCCATTTTGGATTACTAATGCACCAACCACCTTTACATGCCAGATGAATAATGTACTTAGTAAATTATTGGACACATTTGTTTTGGTATTCATAGATGACATTATTATATATTCTAAGAGAAGGAAAGAGCATGAAGAACACCTCAATTCAATGCTTCAAGTGCTAAGAGAACACAAGCTCTATGCAAAGTTTAGTAAGTGTGATATATTTTCAAAAAGGGTTAATTACTTAGGCCATGTCATCACCGAGGATGGAGTGGTAGTTGACCTTGACAAGATCAAATCCATCATGGATTGGCCTACACAAAGGGATGTATTTGATATCAGATCCTTTATGGGCCTAGCATGCTACTATAGGAGGTTTATAAAGGGGTTCTCCAGGATTGGTTGTCCTATCACCTCCCTATAGAAAAAGGGAGTTAAATTTGTTTGGACAACAGAGTGTGAGGAGATTTTTCACCAACTAAAACACCTTTTAACCAATGCACTAGTGCTGAAAATTGTAGACCTGAACAAGGACTTCCTGGTGTGCACATATGCATATAAAGAGGGACTCGGAGGAGTCCTCATGCAAGAAGGGAATGTAATCTAATATTAATCTAGAAAATTGAATAAACATGAAATCAATTATGTGACACACGACTTGGAATTTGATTCCATAATACATTCTTTAAAAATGTGGAGGAATTACCTCATAGGCAGAAGATTTGTACTTATGACAAACCACAGTGGGTTGAGATACTTGTTTAACCAACCCAAACTCAATGCCAAGAAATCTAGGTGGATGGCTCTCCTTAGTGAATTTGATTTTGAAATCAAACATATTAAGGGAAAGGAAAATGGAGTGGTTGTTGCCCTCAGTAGAAGTATGAAAGTGATTCACTTGGAAATAGTGAGTACCTGTGAATCAGACATCAAGGAGAGATACAAAATTTCACAAGAAGTAGATGTGTTTTTCAAAATTGTGAAAGAATGCCTAGAGCAAGAGCCCACATGGATGAAGTATGAGGGCTATCAACTATTGAATTATGGTCTACGAAGTTACAAGGGAGGTTGCATATCCCAAATTGTGATGATTTGAAGAGGTTCATAATGGATGAACTACATAAAAGGCCATACATTGTTCACCCTGGTTATCAAAAAATGATCACATCCACCAAAAAAATATTTTATTGGCCAAGAATGAAGAAGGAAATAGCTGACTAACTAGATAAATGCTTAGAATGTCAACAGGTTAATGTGGATCACATGCATCCAGTAGGGATGTTGCAACCCCAACCAATTCTAGAGTGGAAATGGGAAACCATCTGCATAGATTTTATCACCTGATTGCCTAAATCAATCAAGAAGAATGATTCCATTATCGTAGTTGTGTACAAGTTGAGCAAGGATGCTCACTTTATTCTTGTGAAATCAACTTGCAAGCTAGTAGATATTGCCAATATCTTCATGAAAGAAATATTTAGACTGCATGGCATGTCTAAGGAAATCATATCAGACAAAGATACAAAATTTACTTCAATTTTTTGGAAATCTTTGTTTGTTGGTTTTGAAACTAAATTGCTATTTAGTACATCCTATCACCCTCAAATAGTTGGAAAAATAGAGAGGGGAAATCAATTATTAGAGGACATTTAAGGATGCATGTTATGCATCATCCCAGTAAGTGGGAAGACTACCTACCACTGGTATAATTTTCTTATAACAATCGCTATCAAGAGTCATTGAAGATGAGCCCTTTTGAGGCTCTCTATGGTAGACAATGAAAAATTCCAATCAGCTAGAATAACCTAGTAGAAAGAATAACCCTTGGGCTATAACTATTAAAATAAATGGAACAAAAAACAGTTTGAATAAAATAGCTTCTGAAGATAGCTCAGGATAGGCAGAAGAGTTATGTAGAAAAAAATAGGAATCCTAGGGAGTTCAAAGTAGGGGATCATGTGTATCTTTGAATCAAAACAAGAAGAATTTCCTTGAGAATGGGAAACTTGTGCCAAGCTATCACCTTAGTTTTGTGGACCCTTTGAAATTATGGATAGATTAGGACCTATGGCATATAGAATATCACTTCCTCCCATAGTAAAAGTGCATAATGTTTTCTTGCTTCATTATTGAAAAAATATGTACATGATTCTAATCATATAATTGATTGGTTTGTGATCCAGGTGGAACCGAGGGGATAAATCCTTCCAAAACCACAATGCATAATAGACAGGAAAGATATCCCACTTAGGAATAGAACCATTGCCCAGGTCAAGGTGCAGTGGAAACACTTTGGTCCAGATGAAGATACATGGGAATTGGAGAATTCCATGAAACATGCACACCCATTTGTGTTCACTACTATACATAAAAACCACATCGGAAGGTAGAAAAACAGGGTGGTGTTCCTTTTAAAGGGAAGGGGATTGTAACACCCATGTTTCCCCCATATTTTAAATATTATTATTGTTGTGAACAAGACTATGGACGGATCTGTCATTTGAATGTTGGAAAAACAATGAACCTTGATATAGAAGGTAATGTATATATTTTGTTATTAAATAAAAGGAAATTGCGGCATGAATGTTCAAAGAGGGTTGCCAGTATAGATCATGATGTGTGAGAGGGATGGTAAGGGGAAACAGTAATAGTGATATGACCCCTTCTAGGTCGGTACTCTACTGGATATAAATTGCAAAGATCCAAAATAGTATTATGGCCCAAAAAAACTTAATTACCAGTCAAGATGGTAGTTGGAAAGTATTCCTCAAGAGTCAATGAGGTGATGGGAATAGTACCTATCTGGAGACTTCTTGATCTGACCCATGAAATATTACTAGAAAAGGAAAGAAAAGGAAGGAAAATTGCGGGCAGAGGGAAAGAGAGAGAAGAAGAAGAGAAGATGTACACGAATGGGTCTGAGGACTATTCCTGAAGAAGGAGAGCATGTGAGACTCTCTGGTTCCAAAGAGAACTGAGAAAATAAGTTGTTCTCAGTTCAAGAGTTCTTTGACAATGCTTTATAATCAAGATGATAAATGGAGTTGCAGTGATTGAGTGAGAAAGCAAATCCTGCTCCCTTGCTTGGTGGATAGAAAACTCAACTGTCAGGCTCTTGTGGGAAACATAGACTAACCTTTGTCCCTTGTTATTGCTGATAACAAGCAAGACCTCTCTCATGGAATCTTGATATAGCTAGGGGGGTGGCCAGATGAGGAATTATACAAGAGAAATGTTTCCTATGGTTGGGTGGAAAAGGGAACCCCTTTCAATTGTTTCCAACTAATTTCAAATTTCAGATAAGTGTGACTTTGAGTTTTATATTGTCTTGATTGTTTTGTTGTAATATGTATTTTCTTGAGCTAGATGATGGCATAAATATTGATCTTGTTTGAACGGTATAATTTGTGGCTCTGATGGCCTAGCAATATAGGAAATTTCAAGTAAAGATTGAATGTCATATTTTGTAAATGGTTTTTTGGTTACCTCTGTTTAAAAAAGGAGGATTGTCAGTAATGGGTTTTAAATGAATTTGGGGGCATAAGGCTTTGTCTTTTGTGCTGGTTGGAAAGTCCTCAAAAGGGATTTCTCAAGGATCAAATCCACAAATATAGAGTCAGGACAAACTCTACGGGACTTCTTCGGTCCTGTCAATCCCTCGAAATTACCTTTTTCATGTTATAGAATTAGAGCTCTGTAGATGAAGGGAACTTCCTTCAAACCATTCTTCTAAGTGACCACAGGCTCAAGTCTATGGGATTAACCAAATCTCAGATAAGATTTAAGAGTGTATCTCTTGGGGGCTTGTCAAAGTTCCACAAGACCATGACCTTGGAACCCTTATCTATGCTCAAAAGGAGCTAATCCTTCCATGCTTTGGGACTTCGGGATGTTGGAACCTCACAAAATTAAAATCATGCCGAAGGAAACTTGTCAAAACAGTGAATGGAGGGTTTGAACAAAATTTGGTGGTGTCTTATCCGTTATCATGGGATTTTCCTTATCGTTAAACACTTACCGACATTTGACCATGGGTATTCCCTTCACCGTTGATCATGATCACAGATCAATGGTGTGACTCTTTTCTTTGTCCTCTTATGGATCCAATGGTGGGGATGCTACCTAAATTAGCTACTTGATCAGATGGCTGGAGGTATTGCACGATTTCATGAATTCATGACTCTTACAATCCCCAACCTTTCAACCTCTCTGGATTATTACTGATCGAAGTGGTCACAAGGTAGCGATTACCGTTTGTTGTTGGTTAATACTCCCAGTTATTTTATTCTTCCACTGCTCTCAATTGAATGGTCGAGAAAGATCCCAAAGGATCTTAGATCGATGGTCCATGGAACTTTAGGGTTTTGGCCTTCAGGATTTCAGGAGTTTGCAGTAGAGCCTAACCTAGGATATGGATAGAAGGCCAAGGATTAATTAATTAATGAGATTAAGGAAATCCTGTGATTAGCCTTAAGTTATTCTTGTAAGTACACGTTGGGACCCTCTTTGGGAGTCCGAAACTTCAGAAATTTAGGACTCCAAGGTGCTGGGAGATTCGAGTATATAAGAGGGTGTGGTAAATGTCAAAGCGTCGAAGTTACCTTGGTGTAGAGTCCAAATCTGATTGGATGGGCCCATGCATTCCATTGTGATATGGCATGCATATATAGTTCCACATGGTGTTGTGGGATTGGTTGTGAGTTAGGTGTGGGACCCCTCCCTTGTCAACTATAAACCATGTGTTAAGTGTGGATAAATATCAACCGTCAATTCTAAGGGTGGACAGAATTTCACCATAGATCCTGGAGTGTAAAGAGACTTCGGACTCCAAGGAATTTTTTGGACATGCATAAGAATTGTCGAAGAGTCAAAGGACCGATATCTACGAAGACGTGGGGAGATATTCCCTCCTTCCTACACCACATCATTTCCAGAGAATAAGGACATGGGTCACGATAGTGCCATGATGAACGACACAAGAGAATCGATGCCACATGGTGAAAGCAGAGGGACATTAGCCAATGACACCCTGAAAACTTTGGAAAGCCATACCTTTCAAACCATAACTCGATTTTGGAAAAGGTTATAGTCGTTGGAAATATCTCAGTGAGCATAAGGCGATGGCGTCCTCATTCGAGGTATTTAGGGAGTTGTAGGAAACTAAAAAATTTATACCCCATCCCTTAAAAACAATACTTAGGTGATCAGGTGTGTGACAAGGGTTTTTTTTTTGGGAGCACCAATTTTCAAATTGGCGGTTGATTTTAAGGTTTTGGTTTCAAATGTACTAGTTTTCAAGTACAGAGGTTTCAAAGGAGTTGTAGTTTTAACCTCGAGAATAAAAAATGGTATTATTATTAGCACAATATTTTGAATTTGGGGTTTATTTTAAGTTATTTTTCAACAACATTATGATGTTGTTAAGGCCATGGTTGAAAAAGGTGGTTACCTTAACCCTAGGAAACAAAAGGTGATATTTCTAGCACCACTTTTTGAAATGAGGATTGATTTTGATGTTTTTGACCCAAAAATATGGGATTTTATGATTAGAGTTATCATTTTGAGGTCACAGTTCTCTTTAAGATAGTAAATTTGTTTTGGATGGATGTCTTATTGTTCAAAATTTTCATGGTGATATCACTATGATTTTAGTATCAAGAATTGTGTCAATAAGGGAAGAGCTTGGGGGCTGAACACTATGTTCAGACTTAGTATCAAGAAGTGTTAGAGATATATTTGCCTCACCCTATGCAATCTTGCAGAGAGGGCCTTATTCCATTCCCCCATGCAGACTTACTTTCCCTGATGATAGAATCCAGAGTCAAAATATAATTTTTTCCACTTGTACGCATCTTGCACCTTATACAACAAGTGTATACGTTGGATTATCCACTACAGAATGTGTACATCGAGATTTGTGCCATAAAATAAAAATTAAATGTTGGGTTTCCATATCACGACAGGAGATCTCCGATCCTTGGCCTTCCATATACTAGAAACGTTCCGACTCAGACCTTCAGTTGCATTTTGAAGGATATAAAGAATCCAATTMTGAGCTATGGAAAAGGAGAGAGAATTGAACTTTGAGAGCAAAGTTACTCTGAATAAATTATTTACTTCATATTGAGCTTGCATCCCTTTGTCCTTTAAGTCTGAACATAGTGTTCAACCTCCAATCTCTTCCCTTATTGATGGAGAACCTCTTTGTCTCCCTTATATGAGCTTGACTTTGGTGGAGGATTGAAGTGGTGGAGGCCTAGTTGGAAGGAACTCGGTTTATTGGTTCTGAACCGTGTCGACACATAAGTATGTAATATTTTCACTTCTGCTAATCATTTATTAATAGAAATACTCTTTTCCCGTCCAATTGATATCTTGCAAATATATGTATTATTATACATGGACGTATTTGTTATGTATATTGATGGATTATTCTATCTAATGTGCTAACCTTTTATATTTCCACCATATTCTTGTTTTCTCTTGTTTGTTGAGAACTTGTTGCAGGTATATAGCTTTGGGTCAAAGTGCTTAATGGTGGAAATCATCGAACATCTGGAAGAGGTAGGCCTATTTCTTATCTTGTTTGCACATTGGTTTATATAGCATGTTGTTTGGATATAGTTGATTTTTGTAGTCATTTTCGTCTGTTGTGGTTCACCCTAGCCATAGAGATATTTTCCTCATAACAGAATTGGTGACTCCACTGGGGAGTGAA